>JAHWFP010184321.1:0-73894 GCA_023313725.1 Lithobius niger | reverse complement strand
AAATGAAGAATGATAACAAAGAACTGAAACGAGAAAACAAGGAGCTAGCAAAAAGACTGGACAAAGTGGAAGAATATATACAAGGGTTGAAAAAAGAAGAAAAAGAAACCACAACCGAAATCAAAGCATCTCTGAAAGAAATTAAACAAAACCAAAATGAAGCAGAGCAATATTCAAGAAACAAAAATATTGAAATCTATGGTGTGGACAACATAAAAAATGAAAACATACTAAACACAGTATATGCATTAGTGGACGCACTACAAATCAATAACTTTGAAGATTGGTAAGGTACACAGACTCCCAACAAAAAAAAGGGATAAACCAGAAACAATATTGATACAATTCAAGTGCAGGGAATATCGAGATGTGTGGCTGAAAAGAAAAAAAGGTGACATAACAAACAAAGATATTGATGAAAGAGGAAGCGACAACAAAATCTATGTTAATGAACACGTGACTCCATTTTACAAAAGCTTAATCTGGAAAACAAAACAAGAGGTGAAACAATACTTCAAATTTGTGTGGTTCAGAGAAGGGAAAGTGCAACTAAGAAAAAATGAAAAGGAAAAACAGGTGTACACAATAAAAAGTGAAGATGACTTGGTTAACCTTAAAGCAAAAATACTAGCAGAAGAAAGTGCAGCAAACACAAATGGAGCAGGAAACTGAACACAACAATGACGTGTACAGTAATTTTAAATCTTTCAAGGATAATAGGAAAAAATGTTATGGCGGAAATGCTATAAACTGTATCCATGTGAACATTAGAAGCTGTAGGAAAAACTGGGACAAACTTCTAATTGACATTGAAGCAAGTAAAGTAACATGGGATATAATAGCACTGACAGAAGTTAATTTAAAAGTGCATGAACCAATTAACTACAATTTAACTGGATATGACAGATATGAGGTGTGTAGAAAAAAACAAAAAGGAGGTGGTATAATGGTATTTGTCAAAACTAAGAACAATAAGGTAATTTTAAGCAATGTCATAAAAATAGGAGAAAATGATGCTATTGACATTCTACTTGAAAATAACGACAAAAAATACAACTTTGTTGTATTCATCATCAAAAAGAAATGAATTCACCAGTGAGTTAAAAAAATTACTGAAACTCAAAGAAAAACTAAAATGTGTAAATAAAATTTTTATTGGTGATTTTAATCTTAACACATTGGTAGAAACCCAAAATGAAAGTGAAAAAAATGATATACATAGGTTTGAAAATCTTATAGCCTACTATGGTTACAACCAACAAATCGAAACTGCAGCAAGAAAAGAAATAAGAAATAACAAATTAACCAAATCATGTTTAGATCTAATCTTTACTAAAGTAGATAAGTTGGAATGTAAAGGATCAGTTATTACAATAAAACTAGCTGATCACTATTATACAGCAGTAAGTTTAATCGATAGCATAAAAATAACCCAAAAAAATAAAAAAGGACTAAACGACCATGAAAACAAAAAATATAAATATAATAATAAAAAAATCATTCAAGAATTGAAATCAGTAAATTGGAATCTATTAAAAGGAATAACTGACCCTAATGAAATATATAATAAAATAGAGGAGACGATAACACAAATATATAAAAAAAACTGTGCATTAAAAAATAATACACAAAATAAAAAGATGGTAATGAGAAATGAATGGATGAACGAGGTACTTCTAAAAAAAATCAATGGTAAGAACATTCTTTGGAGTACAATAAAAAATGGTAAATATGACGGAAAACAGAAATTGGATGAGCTGAACAAAAAATACAAAAAACTTAAAAAAGAAATAGACAAAGAAATTAAGGAAACCAAACAAACTTACTATGGGAATTATTTTCAAAAACATAAAGGGGACAGTCAGAAAACTTGGATTAAAATAAATGAATTAATTGGAAAAGATGCTAACCTTAAGAATATTGAAACGCAGATTAAAATGAACTTTCAAGACAATTTTTCTGAGACTTGCGAAAATTTCTCTGAACATTTTCAAAACCAGATACCTAAATTAAAACAAAATTTAATAAATAAAAATAATAATAGTACAGGAAAACTAAGGACACATAAACAGGCTAATAATGTAAATAAAACTATGGAGATAATAGAAGCTAATACAAATGATATCATACTAATAATAAATCAAATAAAAATAAAAAAATCTTCTGGATACGATAGCTTCTTGATGGAACATTTTGCTGCAACAAAAGAAAAAACAAGTGAATTCATGGTAATTTTAATAAACAGTATAATTAAAGAAGAAATTTGGCCAATGAACCTAAAAAAACAAATTATTAGACCAGTATATAAAAAGGGTAATACAGCTGACTTAAACAACTATAGGCCAATATCATTACTACCAGTTTTAAATAAGATTATAGAAAAATTCTTTGCAACAAAAATTGAAAACTTTCTAAAAAAATTTAATATACTAAACAAAAATCAATATGGATATCAAAAAGGAACAAGAACAATAGATGCACTTGAAAACATAAATAATGAAGTAACTCGAGCTTTAAATGATGGTAAATTTGCAGGAGCCTTACTTATTGACTTAACTAAAGCATTTGATACGCTACGAAAAGAAACTTTACTAGAAAAAATGTACAAACATGGACTTAGAGAAAAAATGTATAACATAATAAAAAGTTATCTGACAGGACGACAGTGTAGTGTAAAAATTGGTGAAAAGACAAGCAAATGGGTAGATATTGAATTTGGTGTGCCACAAGGTTCAGTATTAGGCCCATTACTATTCATAATCTATATAAATGATATGACAAACTTAAAGTGGAAATGTAACCTTACATTATATGCGGACGACATATTCCTTTTATCAATACATAACAATAGTAAACAAATGTTAAAAAATTTACAGAAGGACTTCGAAAATTTACAAACTTATCTGCAGCAAAATGACTTGATATTAAACAATGAAAAAACATGTTACCTACCAATACTAACATCACATATGCAAAAATCAGAGGGAGAAATCTCAACTTGTCCATATAAATGTAATAAAGACAAAGAAAATTGTAAATGTGACAAAATAAAAACTGTAGATACTATAAAATATTTAGGACTCGAACTAGATAAAAACTGGAAATTCTACAACCATACAGACATATTAAATTTGAAAATAAGAAGAACAATACCAATACTGTATAAATTAAAAGAGGTACTGAACATTAGCAATAAAAAGGCAATCTTTGATGCATTAATTATGTCAAATATAAAATATGGGATCACAATATATGGCTCAACTTCAAGAAATCAAATGATACAATTACAAAAAGTTATAAACAAAGCAATAAAAGTATTATTCCAAACTAAAAAATTAGTAAGTAGTAGAGAAATTTATGCTAATATTGGGAAAATGAACATTGAACAATCATATGTATATGAAATACTGAAAAAAAATTATTTCAGTGAAGAACACAAAACAAAAATTAAGAGATCTGTAAGGAACAATAACAACTGGTTGGTTGAACCAAAATATAGAAATTCTTATGGAAAAAGAGGCAATAACTATATTATTCCATACAATTACAATAAACTGCCAGTGCCATTAAGAGACATCAAAAGATTTAGTGTAATGGAACGAGAGATAAAAAAATGGATAATGACTAAATAATAATAGAAAGTGTGATGATAAATAATACTAACATAATGAGTAAATCACTAACACTTGTATATGTATAATATGTATAATATTATAATTTCATAAGATTATATTTGTAACTTATTTATTGCTTGCACACGCAAGTCATAATTGACTTCGTGCCTGTACTGTTTTTTTCAACAACATCATTAGTACAATAAAGCAGATTATTATTATTATTATTATTATTATTATTATTATACCAAAATGGTACAACAAATATGGATTTAGAAATAAAGGTTATTATATACCGTATACCTTTAATAAATTACCGAAAGAATTATTGTGTTTTCAAAAAAAAATGGATGCTAAAAGGAAGATAAAAAAATTCTTATTAGAAGAAGGTAGTACGTAGCAAAAAAAAATTAAATAAATAAATAAATAAATAATTTTCTTTTTTGTGTAAATATTGTATATTGTAAATATTCTATACTATTATTATGAAATGCTAAATATTGTTATTAAATATCATTATTATTATACTGTAAGTAAATGTTCTGTATTATGTGATGTATCGAGATGATTAGTGAATAGTATTTTCATAACGGAATACTAATATGGTAACTCTGTATGTAAATTTATTTAATTGTATGTATTTATTGCTGCTCTCACAAGTTCTACAGAACTTCGAGCATGTTTCCTGCAATAAAATTATTATTATTATATTATTATTATTACTATTATTATTATTATTGTGATTGGCCGCATGGTGGCCGTTTGTGTTGTGCGCTTTCACGTCGCTCCGATGTTGAAATGAATTTCGATTGGAGTATGGACTTGTAAGTGTGGATGGCAATGACTCACGGTGGGATGATACATCGGTGAGTGCGTAGAAAAAAAAACAGTTCAGCTTTCGGTCTAACAGAAACAAAGTTATCCGTGTTTCAAATCTTGAATCACCGGACGTGTCTATACTCTTGAGTATGGGGGCAATGGTAGCGTGAACGACGCACGTTGAGCAGACAACATTCGCAAATGACCCAACGAATCTCACATATGACGATGAGTGATGTATTACTTGGACACAGTGCGCTCAGATAATTTTGAAAAAATAAAATAAATAAAAAATGTCTCGGTGTCAAGAGTGCGAAAATGTTATCAAAACAACGGAAGGGGACTTCATTCCCTGCTGTGATTGTAAAGGAAAATATCATTTGAAATGTGCAGGCCTGGCAGTCGCTACCTTCAAAGCAATGGGAAATAAAAAAAAAAAATTGGAAGTGCAAAACATGCCGCAAAAGAAGAACAGCCTCCAACAAGGACGGAGATGGAAAAACACCTTATGAGGACGAAACAAACGACGATGAAAGCAAAGACAACGAAGCTGCGGGAAACAAAACCGAAGAAAAAAAACCACACGTTAGACAGAATTGAACGCAAATTAAATGACATGAAAAGAGACAATGAGCAAATACTTGCAAGCGTCAAATTTATAGAAGATTGTTACGAGGAAATGAAGAAGGAACACATCGAAATAAAAAAAAAGGGGCGCTCTCAAAAAGACTTGATATAGTAGAAGAAAAACTGTCAAAACTTAGCGTGAATGAAAAAACGTGCACAACAGAATTGAAGAAAACAGTAAAAAGATTACAACAAAATCAAAACGAAGCTGATCAGTATGCCAGGAACAAAAATATTGAAATCTTTGGGTTGGAAAATTGTACCAAGGAAGACATAAAAGACAGTATATACCGGTTGGTTGATGGCCTACAAATTAGATACTTTGAGGATTGGCACATTGACAAGGTGCATAGGCTACCGACCAAAAAAACAGACAAACCCGAAACAATAATAGTGCAATTCAACAGTAGAGAATACCGAGATGCATGGCTCACAGGAAAAAAAGGAAGAATTACTAATGATAACATTTTTCAGAATGGAAACAACGACAAGATTTACGTTAATGAACACGCAACTCCATTCTATAAATCCTTAATATGGAGAACAAAATGTGATACAAAGAAATATTTCAAATTTGTGTGGTTTAAAGAAAGCAAAATTTATCTTAGGAGAACTGAAAAAGACAAACAAGTTTACACGATAAAAAGCGAAGATGACTTAGAAAACCTCATTAAAAAAATACAAATCGAAGAAAACTCAAATCAAACAAATGGCTGATGACAACGAAAACTCTAATGAAGTCTATGCTGATTTCAAACATTTGCAAACATGTAAGTTGGAAGAAATAAAATGTGCTACAAATGTTAAGTGTCTACATGTGAATGTTAGAAGTTGTAGAAAACACTGGGAGAAATTTAAGCATGATCTAGATTCCTGTGAATTTGATTGGGACGTTATTGCTTTAACACAAATTAACCTTAAAGAAGACGAAGTAGGAATTTACAATTTAGCTATGAACGATTTGCTAATTGTAGGAAATTTCAGGGAGGTGGTGGAATCTTGCTGTTCGTTAAAAAATATTAATTTGAACAGATTGTACATGAAAACATTAAAATCGGTGACAATGATGCGATTGATCTGACATTGCAGTACATCAATAAGAAAAAAAACGTAATAGTAATAATAGTGAACATTTTGCTGATTATTACGAAAAACAAATACCAAATTGAAAACATATTCACAAAATTAAAATTCTTGAAGGCAATGGAACAAACTTAATTACAGGAAATCAGACTTGTGTCTCACAAACGATGGGCATCTACGATATTACCTAAAATGAACCATTGAGTATTGTAAATGAAATAAAAAATAAAAAAATCATGTAGATATGACGGATTTCTGATTGAATTTTTTAAAGAAACAATCGAGAATACTTGCATGTTTATGGAAATTTTAAATAATAGCATTATAAAAACTGAAATTTGGCCAGAAAAATTAAAAGAACAAGTCATTAGGCCGGTATTTAATAAAGGTGATAAAAAATCAATAGATAACTACAGACCTATTTCTTTGTTACCAGTCCTAAACAAAATTTGTAAAAAATTTTTTGCAAAGAGAATGCAAAATTTTTTCTTGAAATATGAAATTTTAAATAATCAACAATTTGGTTATAGAAAGGGTATTAGTACAACAGATGCTTTGGTCCAGATAAATAATAACATTACTCATGCCGAAAATGAAGGAAAATACGTTGGTGCAATAACGTACGACTTAACAAAAGCATTTGATATCCTTGAAAAAGCCATACTGTTAAGAAAAATTGCTAAAAGTGGAATTCGAGGAAAAATGCTAAACATCCTGAAGAGTTACTTAACAGGATGGAAATACTGCGTTAAAATTGCAGAAGAATTTAGTAGTTGGAAGGACATCTCTTATGGCGTACCGCAGGGGTCTGTATTAGGACCAATACTCTTTATAATCTACATAAACAACATTATGGATATTAAATGGAATACTACACTTACACTATACGCAGATGATATCTTCATGCTTTCCATTAATTTTGACCAGAAAGAAATTATTAAAAATTTACAAAGTGACTTTAACACCATGCATCATTATTTGTATGGAAATGTCCTAATCCTAAATAATGAGAAAACTTGCTTTTACCCATCACAACTTCACATATGGAAACATGCGACATGTCTATAACAACCCGTACGAATATTTGCGTAAACAATAGGGAGTGCAAATGCAAATTAATTAATAAAGTGTATAATGCTAGATATCTTGATCTTGAATTAGATAAAAAGTGAAAATTCACAAAACATATTACTAACGTTGTTTGTCATATTAGAAGAATGTTACCAACTTTGTATAAACTAAATACAATTTTGGACATAAAAAAAAGATGATTTATGACGCATTAATCATGTCACAAATTAATTACGGATTAACAATTTACGGAACGACAACAACTAGTCTATTGAATCAAATACAAAGAATACTAAATAAAGCTTTAAACATTCTGTTTAAAACAGAGATTGTTTACAGTACAAAAGACATTCAAATACAACATAGAATTATGAATATAAAACAAACTCTGACATTGAATTACTTAACCAAGTATTATTATTGTAACGAACACAAAATTCAAACCACAAGAAGTATAAGAACTGAATAAAAACCGAATTATTTAAGATAGCTAGTCAATTACCGAATTTGGCAACAGTTTTCACCATACCTAATTTGTCGGATCGTGTTTCGAACGTCCTAGTCCAGTGCCAAATTGCCATTTTTGTGGTAAACCTTGTTCGGAGGTATATACAATGGTTTTCGATCTATTCTATATGTAAATTTTATGCTGAATTCAAATCTGGATGATGCCACCTTGGCAACCTTGAGCATTTTGTTAAAATCCAAGATGGCAGCTGTAAATGCAGCTTATTTTCATGTGTTTTGACTGTACAGCCGAATATATGCATTTTTTGAAAGGAAGATGTGTTATGAAGTTGTAGAACAGCGTATTTGGTATCTTTTATGTCCTATGATTGAACGTCGAAAAACTATAAATAACAGAGCTTAGACCCCAGAAAACTCCAAGATGGCAGCTTAAAACTTAGATTTATGAATTTAAAAAGTGCTATTGTGATGGGCATGCTTAGGATTTTATGAACGGTAGGGATCTATTCTTTCCATCAATCCAAGCCGAAATTGTTTAGGTTTGATAGGGACTGTCCTATGCTCATTTAAAAATGAAGAGCTAATGACATATGGGCAAAAGCGTATGTTGATTTTGTAATTCAAAGTGCTGTTGTGAACCTTCTAATACCCCAAAATGGGCATGCTTAGGCTTTTCTAAAAAGTGGAGATAAATTCTTTTTATCAATCCTAACCGAAATTGTTTAAGTTTGATAGAGACCGTCCTACGTTCATTTAAAGATGAAGAGCTAATTGCGTGGCAGTGAAAGTGCATGTCGATTTTCGAATTCAAAGCGCTATTGTGAGCCCTCCAATAACCTGAAATAGACATGCCTAGCCTTTTCTGAAAGGTAGGGATCTATTCTCTCCATAAATCCAAACTGAAATTGTTTCAGTTAGATAGGGACTGTTGTACGCCCATTTTAAAGTGTAGCTGTAATTGGAGTAGTGGCTAGTGCCATTGCAATGCTAATATTTGTATTTGTATCTAAGTTAATCAATTTAGGTTAGGATTGATGGATAGAATAGATATCCACCTTTCATATCAGCTTCAGCGTGCCCATTTCGGGGTAAATGGGCTCACAACAGCACTTTGAATTACAAAATCAACACACACTTTTGCCGTTACACCATTAGCTCTTCATTTTTAAATGAGCGTACGACGGTCCCTACAAGACTTAAACGATTTTGGTTTGGATTGATGGAAAGAATAGATACCCACCTTTCAGAAAAGCTGAAGCCTGTTCATTTCGTGGTATTAGAGAGCTCACAATAGCACTTTGAATTTGAAAATCTAAGTTAGGCCGCTATCTTGGAATTTTGACTAATTTCCTGGGATCAAAGCTCCGTTATTTATAGTTTTACGACGTTCAAACATGGGACATAATAAGTACCAAATACAATGTTCTACAACTTCCTGACACATCTTTCTTTCAAAAAATGCATATATTCGGCTGTATAGTCAAAAAACATGAAAATAAGCTACATTTCGGCCGCCATCTTGGATTTTCACAAAATGCTCAAGGATGCCAAGGTGGCATCATCCAGATTTGGATACTGCAATCATTTTGCAGATGGAATAGATTGAAAACGGTCGTATATACCTCCAAACAAGCATTTTTGAAATGACGCTGGACTATACCTTCCTAATACATCTAATTTCAATCCCAAAAGGCAAACAAAAGTACGATACATAAACCAGTTAATTACTTGATCATTGGATCAAAATTAACCTCCAAAACTCCTGGTAGAACTAAATAATTTTGTAAAACAATTTTTGTTGACTTTTTTTAACTGGCATCCAGTGACGTAAACATCAGATTTAACTCTGTAATTTTGTCCTTAAGAAAATCCTGAAAGGCCTAGAGTATCAATAAGCATACATGAGTAGTCGAAATTCCGCCGAAGACTGCAGTCTCTGTCGCTCGAAACTATGCGCTAGTCCGAAAATTCAAGATGTTGCTGATTTACTTTATTGTAGCGGACTAATACGACTGCACGTGTTTCATCAAACGATTTTATCGAGAACTAATTAAGTAGCTTAGACAATGGGTGCTATTAAGGCAACGCACTGCATTGCACTCTGGCCCCAAACCAGTATCTATATCGGATGCACTCCTTTCGGCACCCGTATTTCTTCTATTATAAAAGGTAAACAAAACTGACTAAACATAAGGAAACCAAACTAGGGTTAAGCAGTGATTTTTTTCTGAAATGCTGCTGCATGTCTATTCCTGCCATTAGCTTCGTTTACAACCAGTAACCCCCCCGTAAAGCATAATAATAGGTGGTAGCCTGCGTTACAGAGAAGGGGAGATGTACATTTGCATGTATCATTCAAACCGGCAGTGTTGGAAAAGCTCAGAGAGAAAGAGAGAGAGAGAGAGAGAGGTTTATGGCCTCAAAGGATGATATTCTGGCCACTGACTTCGTAAAGATTTTCTGTACCTAAGATTTCGATCACCGGTTAAAAAGGTTCAAGAGAGGTGACTGTGACGAAGAAAGTTACGAGATTAAAATTCGTTGCATAATACGGAATTCGCTGACAGCAAGTTGTTCTTATGTTGCAACAACCAATAAATGTTGAGGCTTGAAGCTGTCTGGAAATTGGGGGCGATTCAAAACACAACCAAGAATTTTTTTTAGTAGTCCAAAGTTTAAAAAAAAAAGGAAAATAGGGACCATGTTTCTAAATCAAATATCTCATTTTAAATCCGGAAAAAGTGGCTCGTTTTTAACTTAGAAAATTTTCAACGACAGTTTCGTTTGGGTGTTTCTTGGCACATTGAAAAACATCAGTTGAAAAATGTCAAAGTAAAAAAAAAAAGATAAATAGGAAACACTTTTTCGGATTCAAATTGGATTTTGGATCCAGAAACCTGATCTCTGTTCTCACTTTTTTGTTTTAAACTTTAGACTTGGATACAATTTTGATTTGAAAAATGGGATTGAAGCAACTTAAGCAAGTGAAGAGTGGTCGTACAATAAATTAAGCCGTGGCAATTTGGCTAATCTAACGGCTAATTGGCAATGGTAAATTTGAAAATTAGAAATGTGAAAATTTATAGAAATAAAATTCCTCTAGAAAAAAGCTACAGATGAAGATAACACGGTGTACCCTTGTGTACGTTCACAGTCCTATGAAAGTTGTGATATCCACCCAAAACTGGTAGAAAAACCCGCCAAGTTTCCAAAAAACTATCGGCCTTTGAAGGTAGTGATATCATTCAACCAAGGAAAGGCCACTAAGGTCAATCCTATTAGCCAACTTAATCGCAACCAATAATACTTTGGACGTTAAATGAAAACTTGAAGATTGCTACAGCGAGTAGAAATCTTCAAGTTTTCATTTAACTTTTGAACTACTAGTGGGTGCGATTAACTTGGCTAATAGGATTGACCTTGGCGGCCTTTCCTTGGTTGAATGATACCTTCAAAGGCCGATCGTTTTTGGAAACTTGGCGGGTTTTTCTACCAGTTTTGGTTTTGGTGAATTTATATTACCATTGATAATATGGGCAATTTTTTTCCGCCATGGCAGCCCTGGCACCACTGTGTTTCTTCGTTTATATCGAGAAGAGGGGAGGGGGGCGGCCATTATCAAAACTAGGAAGTAAGTTAGTACATCAACAAGCTTCAGCGGTTGAATGGCTTAGTCTACTCTTTTTTTAAAGTAAACCTAAGCCTAACGTCTGATGCAACCTTTTAATCGAATAATAATAATAAACAGTAAATTACAAGATACAGGGCATTGCCACCTATTGTATTCTCCTTGCACTAATTTCTAGTTCAGGAGGAAAATTACTTTCCCTTGTTGTTTGTTTGTGGCCCTTGAAAGGTTGAACAGCTTTCTTTTGGCGGTTGGAGTTGGTTGTGCAGAAGGGTTTTTCTTGCTATACTTATTGCTTTTAATTCCTTTATCCTGCAGCCAGGGGTTCACCCCGGTTATGCAGAAAGTAGAGCGCCTGGCTAGTATACGGATGATCTTGGGTTCGGATTCCATTCGAGGCATTTGCTTTTCTATCTTCTCAGATTACTGTTTATCGTATTATATTATTGTTTATTGTATTCTAACAAGGCCAGTCTTTAATGCCGATTATCTACTTCATTTACCCGTTGATCTAAATATTTGTATCTTCCTAGTTACTGCTAATACTATTTAAAAATAAAATTCTGCCTTTTAGGCCTACTTTAATATTTTGTTTAACGTACGCAAAAATTTCGGTTAGATAACACTTTTGATTTTAGTATAACTGTTTACATCTTTCTGCTTTGGGCGCGAAGAAAGTATTTTATTTTTAAGAAGGTTAAGTTTAGTGTTTAAGGTTTGCTGGTTGGTATAATGTACACAAAAATATGCAGTAGAGCATTTACGATTTTGAGGGTAATGTTGATGCTAAGTTAGTTAAAAATTACTTAGAAAATATTGCACAAAGAAGCAAGCCAAAAAGGCCCAACGACACTGAAAATTCGACGTTTCTGTATTTACTTATACAGTGTATTCAAAGAATAAAAGGAAACAAATTTGAAAAACTGCAAAAACTAATAGTGGTGCACAGTGAAAAGTAGACTTCTATTATCTTTGCTCTCAGTGGCGTGCACGGGAGTCTCCCCCCCCCCCCTCCCCCACCTTTTAATGGACGCCTATCCTTGTGGCACTTCTTTCAACTTTTTAGCCGACCATGCATCGAATGTTAGGGTGCGAATATCAAAGTTGTATTCTTACGAAACCATTACCAAAATCCAAAATATTAACATGAATATGCTGCACTTTCCAAATTATAGTACAATAAAACTTACGTGATACCTGAATTAATTTATACATTGCCACCACAACAAATCAGGCACGGATCATCTCTGTAAAAAAGAGCAGTAAACAGCTTCAATTGAAGTTAGGATGACGACTAATTACAGGGGTTAGTCACACCTAGCAGCCATTTCATTTAGTCCTATCGCTCACAAACGGGGTTAGGTACTGGTACTTGAAAATAAATGTCACAATTCTTGAAAATAAACAATAAATGATTACAACTTGCGAGTGTGAAACTAACAATCTGTGCGTTTTTTTTTTTCAGCGAGAGATTTAAGCCCTAACCAGACTGGCTGCTCGGGGCTGCACGCCGACGGAATTTGGTGTAAAAAAGACTTCAATATTGGTCCTTAAACGCAACACCAACCATACGATTGCATCAATTTTGACCTTGCAGGCACGTAGTTACGCATCATTTCGCGCGAAATTTTCTTCTGTCTGGAGAGGCCTCTAGCGACGAGTATGGTGTAAAGCAGTGGCGTAGGAATGGGGTTGAATGGGTTATCAGTTCCAAGGGCCTCCAACCGTTCAGAGTTCCAAGGGATCCCCAGCTCGCATGCTAATCGAACTCGAACGCCAGCTCTAGAGGTTCTTTTATCTGCGCTGACTGGGTGTCTCACAGTGACTTCCTGAACTTGGGTTAAGTAAGCATAAAATCACAAGCTAAAGGGTTAACAAAGCAGCAAACAGTGTGCCTTATAGACTGGTAGAACGGTGGCTAGAGCAGCTGGGAAATTTTCGGTTTAAGTCCCAGATGGGGCAAAAATTAAAGTAGAACTGGCTTAATGAGGTAACAAGATCTGCACAATACTTTTGCCGCCTCGCTACTTTTATTATTACTTGGTTGTAAGTCAACATCAATATTATGCAGTGCACTTTAGGTCAATCCTGGTTATGTAGATGCGTTTTGATGTTTCTTATTGCAAACTCATAACAAAAAGCCGTAAACAAATTACAGCAACAATCATGGACGAACTTGAAATACCTACTTAAAAACAAACAAACAAAAACTCGGCGTAGGTCCCCCCCCCCCCCTCAGGGTGAACTCAGGATGTAGGCGCGTGCCTCGTGCACCTATGCTCAAAGGTGCCACTGGCTGGAGATACTTTTGAACGATTCTGTACCTTTAGAGCATTGAGTTTTTTTTAAGGCTTACATCCGTATTTTATACGTTTAAGCGTTTTTTAATTCTTATTCAGATATTCCATTCCATTCCCAATTACAACAATGCACGAAAAACAGTATTTTGCCGCAGTGATTGCACATTGTTTCGCATCGACAAAGGACACAATTTTAAATTGTTGAGAAAAATATCACTTTAATGTATTGATGTATTGATGGTTTATACAACACAAATATGAATTCCTAACTGATTGTAAATATGTAAATATGTTGAAAATAACTTTAATACTTATTTATTGAAATTATGATGTTAAACTATTTTTCTAACTGAATTTTACAACATAAGTGTCTTTGATGTAATCTGTATTATTCTGTATTTTATTTTGCAACCCATACAAGATCACCATGATCTTCGGGATGCTTGATGAATAAATTTAACTGCGGCCTTGCAGTGCTGGAAACATCGGTTCTCGTAAGATCCCCCAAGTTAAGCAGCTTTGGGCTGGATTGATACTTGGGTGGGTGGCCACCTGGGAATCTGGCTGTTGCAGACATAGGGCCTTAGGGCTTCGGGCAGATGACCAGGAGTGGTTAACGCTCGGTAAACCCTTTAAACCCCTTTAACGCTTTAACTCAGAAGCAAGAACAGGTTGAAAATTGAAGATTTTTCAGTAGGATCAAGATAAAGAGTATAACTGCGGGCATATGTCACAATATGGTACAAATCACTAGTTCTCACCACAATACTCGCCACAGTCGAATGGAAGGACGGAACGACAGAACTGCTGGATAATACCCTTATAGCACATTTAGTACAGACAAAATTACCTGTTCAAATTTGGGAAGAACTTGTAAACACAGCAGTTGACATACGTAATCATTTCGCGAATGTACATAACAAGAAACAAACACCTGAACAGTTTTGGAAAATGTGAAGAAAACCCACTGTGAAATATTTTATAGCAATAAGATGTTTGCATTTTAAAATGAAACCTCTGCCTAAACAAATGAAACTAGGACGAAGAGGCAGATGAGTAGGTTGATAGATCAAGATCCAACAGACTGCACAACTCAGAAAATGACAAGATAAATGTAATCAAAGCATAGTATTTCAAGAAAATGTACTTGGAATCAGTAGATTACAAAAGATCAAAGATCAACCCATTTTGAAACCGTTAGAATCAATATTTTTTTATTTAGAATATTAATCGCCAGAACCTGAAGACACAATCAAGAAACTGAGAAGCCAGTAAAAAAAGGTAAGGCAACCAAGAAATCAAGACTGACACGTGTTAAAGGTAATACTCCCAAGTATTTTCTAGATACACACGCCTGGGGAAAGTGATTTCAACAGCCGAGACAAAGACTAAACTTATGAAACTCAATCAACGGAAGCAACCAATGAGGATGAAACACCAGTAGAGCAAACTTTGTTCAAGAAAGTTTGTGCAGCCACGATGTTAACCAATGGAAGTTTGCATTAAACAGCAAGTATGGATCACTGATTGCAAATCGGTATGCGACTTAGCCAACTTGCCAAAAGGGGCTAGAATCATAGGAAGCAAGTGGATTTTAAAAGTCCAGAGGAATGCATCCGGTTAAGTTGAAAGATTCAAAGCTTGACCAAAGGTTATTTACAAAAATTTGGTTATGAATATTTTGAAACCTATTTACCAGTTGCGAGCCTAACTACAACTCAATCACAGTTACTAATCACAGTTGCAGTGCAAAAAAATAATTTTATGGACCATTTCGACATGAAGATGGTATACTTGAACGGTTACTTAGGCAACGACGAATGCACTTTTATGTAATAACTAGAAATATTTGTCACAATGGACCAGGAGGAAAAAGTTTGTTGAATATTGCAAAGTTTGTATGGTTTCAAGCAATCGGGAAGACGGTGGTATATACGTATTGCCAAAGACATGCAGAAGAATAAACTAACAAGATATAATCCGACACCTGTGTATGCGATATACATCAGGGCGAAGAAGTATGTGTACTAACTATATATGTCGATGATTGCAGCAGTCTCATCGTACCACATACAAAGACGATTCTCACAAGTACTTTTGAGATTAGACCATTGGGACCAGAAGATGAAGCCATGAAACTTTCCTGGACTCCATGCATCATGAAAGTTATAGTCAGATGGCAGAATCTTCGCCCGTTGCAACATCTGCCATAGTTAAAACTCAGGAAGTCTTAGGTACTGAAAATTACCCTATGAAGATTCTGCTAAGAAAACTTCCTCTAAGCAAATGGCACCAGGTTGGTCATATTGTTTCTCACAAATAATCTAGCACAACATACAGCTATGCTATGTAAAGAAGATTGGCAAGCCAGTAAACATATTTTACTTTATTTTCAAGAGACCAAAGATCGCTGCCTGGTGATGAACCTGATGCTACTGGACTTATGATTTTCACAGATGCAAGTCATTCAAGTGGTCCAAATAGCCGAAAATCCGCTTCAGGGCACGTAGCAACTTATGGAAGAATTCCATTCCTGCGGAAATCCAATCTACGACACACGATTTCATTGTCAACAATGGAATCAGGGCACAAAGCAATCTCTCAATCTTACAAAAGTGTTATGGACATGAGATTTTCAAAACAAACTGGTTTAAACCCTAGTAACAAGATGGAACCAATTCTACTTCTCACAGGTTCTCACGGTGACAGGTCGCACGAAGTGAGTTACATTGGCACTAGACATACATGTATCACTATACGCAGGAAAGAATAGACGATAAAAGTGCCTCCCTAGAATATGTGTCTATCAAATACTACATAGCTGATCAGTTCAGCCTGGAATGAGACAGAGTTTCTTTTTTGTCTAATTTGTTACGTTTTATGTTACAGGTAGTTTACACTAGGACCAAAAGCCAGGGGAAGTGTGTTGTGCTAACCAGATCACAATACTGAGCTGTAACATAATCACTGACTTTTATCTCAGTTGGCAATACAGGAAGTCTGTTCATTGTGCACATGGACAGTTGTTGAACAATAAAGCCGATTCTGCTTGGTAAAACTGGATTAGAAGAAACGCTAACTATAAAAAGAGAAGCCCTTGGACCGAATCCTCACTTCTGTCCAACCAGTGACATGAATCATGTCATCTGTTTTCTCGTTAATAACTTGACAGTTATCTAGGTGAAATGTAACTTAATTATTCAGTGATCAAACTTTTAAAGTTTAGTTGTTTTCTAATCCATTTTGTAATAATTCGCTGAAACATCTCTGACAGTTTTTACAGCAGCCAAAATAGCAATCAATGTATGGAACTTGGCTCTGATGACACAGGCTTGTAGTGCACAATACGTGCCACACAGAGTAGGAATTTAAATTTATATTTAGCCCACATGTACATATTTAGAGTTTATATATTTATGTCTGTTTATATTCCTTATCATCCCTTTGGCTTTGACCAAAGTTAAACAGAATGCCAAAAAAAAGTTCCATTTTTTACTTGGTTTTCTTCATTGCTAAGCAGTACACTGTCAGAACATAAACCACAAGAGCATGGTGGACATGGTAGGTACCAAACTTCAGGCCAGGGATGATTGATGGTTGGGTCGGACCGCTCAATGCTACATTTCAAAACTATGTAATAGCCACTTCCACCATGGACGGGTGGGATAACCCAGAATTCCAAACAGTTTGAGACATCACTGGTGAAAAACCAAAACAAAGATAAGCAGCCTTTCACGAGCAGATCCTACTTTTTCTAGTGGACGATGGTTACTTTTATGAAACCAAGCGAAGACATTTTCTTCTTCAACTCATGATAGGTTTGAACAAAATTAATAAATAATTAAACATTAGAATACTCATTATCACAACTGCTGCTCCAACAAACAACCCACACCAACAAAAGGAGCTCGTGTTAAGCTGTAGGAGCTTTGGTATATGGTTGCTGTTTCTTCTTTTCTCTCACCTGTTTTTTACCTGTCGAAAATGTATCATTGCAAACTTTACTTCAAATTTTTACCTTAACTATGCTAATGGCCACTATTCTAAACGGCAACCTGTCCAACAACAATAAGTAAAATTGGAGCGAACTGCGCCTGTGATGTCAAATTTGCAAGATGCGTTCGAGTACAAACAATTCGAATGCATTAAGCAAAAAAGTTGCAAAGTTTCTCGCTCTGCATCGTAGCATTGAATATACCGACCCTAAAAAAAACTGTATGGTCAAACATCCCTGCTTCGGGCAATTATTAACTCTAATAGTGTCTCACAACATGGTGTACTACGAACTCAGACAGGAGAAACAATTACTGACCACGTGCTGTAGCAGGGAGAGTGAATATTTTGAGGTTAACAATGAACGTTGGAAAGTGGTGAAATAATGCTTTGCAGGTCACCAAATGCATCGAGACTGTTAAAAAAAAAGTCAACCGCAAATGGCTTTTATCATAGCCGTTTATATATCTAGACACACGCTAGTGTGTCGCGCCAAGTTAGGCAACAAACATCACATCAATTCAATTGTCGAGGTTGTAAACCGTTGTAGCGCGACACCATAGCGTCAGTGTCTTATTTCCTGAAGCATAGTTGGGCAGTTGGGCACATTTCAGGTACTTGGGGAAAAATAATAATGCGGTACAAAAGCTTAAATTGTCTTGTAATCGAGAGCAATGACCCACCTGACAAAAATTAACTCGTGTAGGAATCCCAGCTACGCTGCTTTCAATGCAAAATCTGGCCCTCAATAACGTTGATAATGTGGTACTAGCTATCTTGATAGCTAGCTAGTCCGCTCATCCCCATGATTATTCAACGCTACCGAGATAAGGGGAAGGCTTCCAGTTATGAAATTGGACGAATGGGTGCAGTACAATACGAACTGCGCACCTTTTATGGTTTGGAGCCTGGGGATGGCGTGGGAGGGTGCGTAAGTACGAAAATATTGTTATAACCATTGTTAGTATTGTCGGCATCGTCTCTCATTGGACGATCGAAGTTCGGATAATGAGAATGTGTATACTGACGTGCGTGCCTAGACACACACTAGTGTTGAAGTGGCACTTTATTACACATCTGCACGGTAGTGGAGTTGAGTCAATACACAATTAAAAAAAAAAAGGAGTGATATCATATCAAAAACCAAAACTTATAAAAAAGGCCGCCAAGTTCCGAGTGGTTCGGCCCTTCAAATTAGTGATATCAACACACCAAAATATTCGCCAACTTAATCGTACCGAATAATACTTTGGACGTTAAATGAAAACTTGAACATTGCTACCGAAAGAAGCAATGTTCTAGTTTTCATTTACCCTTCAATTTATTAAGCGGTGCGATTAACTTGGCGAATGTTTTGTTGTGTTGATATCACTCCTTTGAAGGGCCTGACCATTCAGAAACTGGCGGCCACTTTTACCAGTTTTGGTTTTTGATATGATATAATTGAAGTCCTCTTTCCAGCAAAACTAAAACTATTAATTTCTCTGTTCCTATTCAATATATTTCAACCAAACTTGGCCAGATAGTAGATAGGTATTGAAGGTATATTTGTTCCAACTTTTATGCAATTCCGTGCAAGAGTAATTGTAGGGAGCCACACGTAAACTGTTCACTTGTTGTTGTTGTTGTTCTTCTTCTTCTTGTGTGACACGGTTTCAGAAAAAAACTACTGCACCTACCTAAAATCTGAAACATGATCTATGCCAGAAATTTCCCTGAGAGACCACTTTTTCAATTGGTCGAACCATTCCGGAGTTACACTGTAAAAACTAAGCATCTTAAAATTCGTAATATGCATCTGAAAATACAGCTGTTTGGTTGATGAGCCTCCTGAAAATCGTAAAACCATCTTAATTTAAGATGCAATGGAACTGTGCTTTGAAGATTTAAGACACCACCAGTGTAAGATGAGTCCTAATTTCAGACGTGTTTCATTTAAGATGCCATTAAACGTAAGATGCATCTTATTATCAGATGGAAGAAACGCGAAATAAATATTTTAAAATGTTTAGCTGTTTAAGACGCCATAGTTTTCTGTTTCAAAATTCATGCAGTGTATAAGATGGCAGCAATTTCAGATGTCCACGCAATTAGATGGTTTATTTTTAAGTTGGAAAAGAAAGGAAATTGAGAAATTGTAAGCTGGCAATTTATTTTAAGTGGGGTAACCGGTAAAGACGGCAACATTTTAAGATGTCAACCTATTTTAAGCTACAAAACGGGAAAGTTGCTAATATTTTAAGATGGTAATTTTTGTTAAGTTGTGGAACTAGCAAAGATGTCATAGTTTTAAGACGGCACAAAGCATTAAATCGGAAACGAAGTGAAGTGCCAACATTTTAAGGCGGCAGTTTACTGAGTTGGAAAATAAATGATTGTATTGTTTTAGATAGATAAAATATTTTTGGTCAACACAACGCACAATATTATTTGGACCGCATGAAATATTTCAATTTAAACTTCGCTCATTGTTATTAAATGCGAACAGGAATTAAAAAAAAACAACCTATTTTTATGTATACTACTTTTTTCAATACTTATTCCGAAAATAGCACACAATGAAGGCACGCAAAGAACCAACCACACAATAACACAACACATTAAAGATGCATATTTACTTACACAATATTATAATAAATACATAGCTTTGAGAAGAAAAAATAGCCGTCTCCTTACCTCTTCCCCACCCCCATCCCCTTTTTCTACTCGACTTATACCAACCTCATCCCTCTGGTTTCATTTTCATACAGATGTTGAAAAGAACACCTTCATCATCGTAAAGATGCCTAGGCTGCCAGATTTGAACGGCTAATATTATAACCAAATGAAAATAAGATAGTTGGGTTTAATAGACGTCATCGTAATGAGATGTCAGCATTATAAGATGCAGATATGTGAGATGCCTACCAAAGCATCTGCTTTTAAGATGCCAAATTGCTAAGATGGCGAAAACATCTTAAAAGCAAATGGCAAAATGCACTGAAACGTCACTGCTAATTTTTTCTACTTCTAGTGAAAACAAATATTGTGCTAATCCTAAGTGAACTGTAGTCACGTTCTTAAAAAATCAAATGGTCTTATTCTTTCCACAGCCTATGACTAACCTAAAAGAATGCTAAGACATCTAACAAAAAACGAAAGTAGCAGACGATTCTGACTTCCATAACGATTGTAGACGCTGCGTTAGGCCGGGGTGGCTAACTAACATGATTCCACATTCACTTTGAACGCCTCCTTAACACTGACCTTCATTGGCCAAGTTATAAGGACTAAGATGTCTTCGGATTGAGACGTCGTATTCACAAGGTGCTTTGCAGCAAAGACACCTAGGCTGTCAGATTTGAATAACAAATATTATAAACAAATGAAATTAAGATGGTTGAGTATATAGACGTCATCGTAATGAGGTGTCTGCATTATAAGATGCCAGACATGTAAGATGCCTGCATTATAAGATGTCACATATGTAAGATGCCAAACTGCTAAGATGGCGTAAACATCTTAAAAACGGATGCAAAATTTTAAGATGCCAAAGCATCTTACTTTAAGACGTCAATACCGTCTTACTGTAAGATGCCAACAACGTCTTAAAAACGTATGCAAATCTTACATCTTAGTTTAAGATGCTTATTTTTTGCAGTGTACGGGTCCCTGAACGATCATTTTGATTGTTTTACATTGTTATAACCATTGTATAGGGAACAATGCCACTCAGCCATCTCCAGATCCATTCTTCGTGAACGAGTTATGTGTTTGTTAAAAAGTTGAAAGCACAACAGCATTTAAACAGATGCAATTTTCTGAATTGTACATTTGATTATTTTAATTAAAAATCATCAATTTTTATCAGTGTACATTTTAACAAGTAAAATGAAACTTCAATCATATAACCCCGTTTTTTTTATGGCACACTTGACGTTTTTGTTTGTAATTTCCTTATTTTTGACACTTTTCTCCAGACGTATGGCTCCCTACTTTCAGAGGAGTATTCAAAAAACACAAACACACGAAAACCAACTTCACCTTTTTAATAGTAGTGATTAGCCGCGTCGTTCAGTCAATTGCCATCGTTCCTGGTTCCTCAAGGTGTAGTTATATTTTTGAGAGTGTCATTCTCTAAGTTATTAGTTTATATGACGAGTTAATTGTTCAATCGGCATTAGCTGTTTACACTTGAGGCGATTTTCTTGGTACCTTTTACCCGACGCATCTAGTTGCCCATTTTTGTTCATCCACTACTCATTCATCCACTACTCACTTATTTGATTTTGTTTAGTAAAAAGTGCTGTTTACAGAAACAGAAGGTTGACTTTCGCTTGCCTCACACGCTCAGTCAGTGCATCCTCTGTCCGGAAACGGCAGTGAGAAAGCTATGAGACTGAATCAAGTTAGGTTAGGGTTTGGGTGGGGCTTACGTACTAGGCAGCCTTCTACATAGGTTGTCCTTCGAGGTGTAGCGATTATCTTGCTAACTAATACGGCAAGGCTACGTTATCCTCGGCTCTTACTCTACTTAGTTGCTAAGGAGGAATTAGGTTTGCAGTGGGGGCATACTCACACCAACCAAAGTCCAACCGAAATTGCTACTGTAAGAAATTCACATGTTAGTTAACACCCAACTTCTCAAACTCAATGCACTTACACCATGATGGAAAAGTAAAAGTCTTAGTGAGGCCCAAAATTAGCTCTAAAAATCCTTCGCCTAGTAGGCCCGCATTTTAGTCCCAAAAGTGTCCCTGGCCAAGAAGGGAAGCAGGAGGCAAAATTGAAGAGATGTTGCTGGTTTGAACCCAGCCGATGAAGTGAAGTTTATTTCTTCTTCAATTTAGCATTACAAAATTCAACAATGCTACATATGCACATTCTCGAGCTCATGCAGCACGAGTAATCAATAACTTTATAACTAGTAGACTTAATACATCATCATCACCCCTAACGAGGGGACTTTAACTAACTAACTACATGGTTAACGTCCATCGAGATACAAAACTTCCTGAATAAAGGCCCACTCCTATGTGGATCGACCCTACTGAATCTAGTCTAGCATCCTAGGCCGCTCCTACAACAATGTATCTCTTACGCGCGGTTCCCGTGGTTACACGCGTGGTTACAGGAATATTATAGTCGGAAAATTCTCGTAGGAAAATTCTCGATTTTGGACGGTAAGCCAATTTCTTTCTTATTTAATAATTTATGATGAACAAACCGCGTACTTGTTAAATTATAGTCACAAAGGTCTAAAACTATCGTAACCATAAAACTATCGTAACTATCGTAACTCTTACTAAGCAAATTGCTGTGAACTAACTGATCGTAACTTAACTCATGCACTCGCGATTATGGCTAAAATGTTGGAAACTTTATTTGGGCAAATAACTAACCTAAGAATCGCGACATCCTCTGACTTAGGAGTCATTCTAACTTAGTTTTTCTTCGTTTACAAACTGCTGCGTCAGCTCTTTCATTCTCCATATTAAACTTAATCATAATCAGAAATGACGTTGTTTTACGGGTCAGTGGTTGCCCAGAATCGCCTCTAGGCAGCAATTTTGTCAATAATAGTCCATTTTGCCGACCCCCAGCCCGGCCGGCAAAAAAAGGTTTCTTTTGCGGACAATGTACAATACCTATCAATTTTAGCATTGTTGCCTCAACGATGCTGCTGGATGCTTGAGACCTGAATGGCCGCCTCAGTGATCCAACCGTGCATGCGCATGCGCCATCCTCCCTATAAGAATGGCGGCTGCGAGAGCCTGCCATCTCTTTGTCTCTCAATTGTCAAAAGGTGACTCGAGAGGGGAGGCAGAGTGGGCCTAAGGTATTGTACTTTTTCCGCAAAAGAAACCATTTTTAGCCGGGGGGCCGTCAAAATGGGCTGTCTTTGTGCTGGAAAAACTCCAATACCTGTCAATTTTAGCATTGACAGGCCGATCTCGTCAAATGTGGTGCCAGGGCACCTTTTGAGCGCGTTCCCTGAGGTTCTGAGGCTGGCGTGGTTGCATATGAGTTTCACGTGTGGGGTCTCGTAAGAGAGTTGACGGGATGATTGGGATGAAGCATCCCGATGATGGCAATTATTGTTTTATCACTTTATCATTTCCTAAAAAATTTTTAAAGAAAAACGGAGGGCTGAAAGAAAAATTCTTTACCTTTTCAATAGGTGACATCATCTTGGTTGATACATCCGAGGATTGATGTGATCATCGGAGAAATGAGATAAAAAGTTCTATGAAGGGAGGGGGCAAAAGGGCATGGGTACATACGAGAGTGGGCCTCCAGATAGTAAGAGTGGGAGGGGGGGGGAAGGGGTATGATGATGTGAAAGGCGTCTTTTTTTTTTTGCCCCTTATCTATGTTATTCGACTTTGTTATTTTTAATTTTGGAAGGAAATCTAAAAAAAAAGTTGCAGGCCATGAAGATGTGGGTTCCCCTTAAGACTCCGTTCCTGAGACCGAAGTAGTAACTCCTGGATTTAGATCTACACAAAATGCAGGGGATGTCTGAAGTTGGAACGGAGGAGAGTTCGCACTTGTCGGGATGAAGAGGGTGCAATATGGTGGAATTGTCGTATTGCCACAGTGAAAAGGAATGAATGTTGTGGGATTCAGAGGTGCTTTTGTCCGCTTTCCATGCTTAAGCTTAGTATTTTTGTTTCCGGCGGAAAATGTCGTCAGATGCTTGTTGGAGAGAGCGTTGGGCGTTATAGTCAAGAAGTTCATCCACATATACCAGAGGTTTTGAAGGAAAGGATGACGGTTTGACTCGTGGATCAGAAGGTGTAGAAAAGAGCAAAGGGTGTTGAAAGTGGCCCGGTGGTTTGTAAGTTGGTCTTTCGGCGGGTTTAGCCCATAGTGAGGGGAAGCGGATGAGGTTTTCTCTTTTTGAAGTGCATCAGCTAATATGTTTTCCGTGAGGTCTTTAAATTGGGTTGCATTGATTGACCGTAGGTCATTTACTTCTTCCTTTAGTTTGGTGATGGTCTGAGCTTGCTGGAAGAATACATCTTGGAGATGGAGAAGAAATGGTTTTACTTTAACTTTATTCTTATTGAATTGACGTTTTGCCCGGACGTTTAGGCGGAGTTTGTGTTTTAGAGTCTGAAAAATGCGGTTGTGGTTTACGTCATTTGTTTCGTCGGAGTCCAGTTTGTACAGAGGGGTCTGGGCTGGTTTGGAGTGGGCCGAAGGGAGAACTGGAAGAGCAAGAGTTGCAGAGTCGTTGTCAGGAGAAGATGACGGAGTTGAGTCGAGGTGCAGAGAAGGTGTTTTAACATCCGAGTTTTCCAGTTGGGTGGAATGTGGAGTTGCGGGAACCACCAAAACAGGGGGGAAAAGTTCAGTTTCTTCGACTGGAGTTGCTTCATGGGCTGGAGAAAAAGGACTCTCTTCTGGAAGGGACGGTTCGCCAGTGACGGGATATTGAGTTGAAACGTCAGAGATTGTGGCGTGTATGGAAATGGCACTGGCTGGAGTGTTTGATGAGAGCAGCGTGTTAACCCAAGATTGATGTGACAAAGGGGTTCCCGACTGGGACATTCCAGGAATGTCACCCGGTGTTTTTACGGATGTCCGTGCTTGTGCAGGATGGAGAAGCTACCAGGTTTGGTGTCTAGGGATGTAAAAGGAGGCAATTTTTCCATAGCTGCAAAGCCTTGTGTTCCTTGTACTGACGTTTCGTAGTTGCTGAATGCAGTTGCATGTAGGCAATGATGCGCCATTCTTTGGTGACGCAAATACCGCATGGGTTCGAATAGTAGTCGCAGGTTCGATAGTATTGGCATACCTTTTTATGTGGATCCAAGAGGAGTGGGTTTAGGAGGCCTGCCCAATTGCAGGAGCCGGGATCGTCCACTGTGGTGGGATGGCCGAAGTAAATGTCTTCCTCGTCCTCGAGAATTGACGGCAATTTTACCTTGACCATGATGTGAGAAACTGGGACACAAAAACCAGGATTGGAAGAACGCTATGTAACACAGAAAAACGGTTCAACACGTACTACATGACGCGATGAAGAGGTGGGAAACGAAGGCGTTGAACGGCCGGAAACTGCAAGGGTTAATCCATTTGTAGAGAAAGGGAGGGAACGGCTGTGGCGCTGTCCGTCATTGAAAAGGAAAAGGTAGAGCTGCATGAATTTGACGGTAGGTGTGGTTGTCAACACGTGAGAAGGGCCAAGTTCACGGAGAGTATCAGGCCGAATGGTGACCGTGTGCGGGTGGCGAGGCTTCTGCCAAGAACCCTGAGGTGGAAACCAAAATTTCGAATGGGAGGCGAAGGAAAAGATGTCTGTTGGAGAGAGACGGGACGGACGATCAGAGGCCAGAAGTGGAGCGGTGCTGCTGCGGATATCCTGGAGTGGAGAAAAAACTGCAAACCGAAGGGCGAAGGAAGCGAAGGATTGTAAGAAGCGGGATACGTGAAGGGGAAGAGAAACAGCCGCTGGGGCCAGAGTTCGGTGGAGGCGAAGTCAATCGACGGATATCGATGCAGAGCTTGGAGATGACTGGCTGCTGAACTGAAGGGTAGTAGTGTGTTGGTGGGCACCGGTGAGATTGATGGGGAGGCCCGGCGATGTCTGAGTTCCTGGCGAACGGATCAGTGGGAGAATTTGAGAAAAGAGCGGCAATGTGTGGAAGGCCATTAATCAAGATAAGTGAAGAGGCTCAGAAACGGTGGTGTACCGGAATCAAAGAATTGATGACAAGGGAGCTGTGGTACTTCGGATGTGAGGGGCAAAGGGGAAGGTGTGAAGGCCGAAGGCATCATCAGTGGAGGATGTGCAGTAGCAGCTGGGGTGACGATGGAGATCCGAAAGGGTGGGAAGCCCTCTGGATGGTTTTGGGGAGATTTCAGGAGCAAGCAGTTGGTTGATGAAAGCGCGAGGGGGATTCGTAGTGAAGGCGGGTCAGAATTGAGACCTGCGAAGGAAGGTGAGATGTTCTTCCTGGATGCATGGGGATGGCTACAGCAACCGGTACCCAGGCAGCCACCCATCTAAGTACTAATTGGGCCCGATGCTGTTTAACTAGGGTGATCAGATGAGAACCAGTGTTTTCAACGTGGTATGGCACTAGACTGGGTGGGTAAATGGGGGTTGAGTGGCCGGGAAGGCAAACGAAGGGCCGAAGGGACAG
This sequence comes from Lithobius niger, assembly GCA_023313725.1. NCBI lineage: Eukaryota > Metazoa > Arthropoda > Chilopoda > Lithobiomorpha > Lithobiidae > Lithobius > Lithobius niger. Next base: position 47,157 of record JAHWFP010184321.1, on the reverse strand, counting down.
TAGTGGAACTCGGAGACGTCGTTGTGGGTTGTTCCCAGGAGGCAACAGGAGAGGAGCCATGGTGATTGCAATCTCTAGAAAGCCTGAACGAATGCTGTTGGCATCAACTGGCTTCAGGAGTTGAGGTTTGTCGGGGAGAAGACCAGAAGAAGGGTTTCGGGGAGGCGAGCAGTGACTCCGAAGGGAAACTGCACCGGGACTTCAAAGCGATGGACGTGTCTGGGAAACAGTGCCAGGAGCCACGAAGTTTTTAAAACTTTGGAGATGAAAGCCCGGGGATGAAAGTATGGATCCACGGCTTCAGAAACTTTGGTAGGAGGTTGAGGGAACACCAAGGGCGACTGAGAAGGAAACGAAGGACCGAAGGGACGGGCAGCAGCAAGACTTCGAGACGATGGCTGACGAAGGTACGCAGGGATAGCCACCTTCGAAACTTTGAGACAATGGGTGATGAAGGTCCGAAGGGACGGGTAGCAACGAGACTTCGAAACGATGGCCGACGAAGGCACGCAGGAATGGCCACCGGCGAAAACTTTGAGACGACAGGTGACAAAGGCCCGAAGGGACGGACCACGGTGAAGCCTGTTGATGAAGACGGCTAAGGTCCGAAGGTCCGGCCAACAATGAGGCATCAAGATGATGGTCGTGGAGGGTCGAAAGGGTGTGTAACGGTAAGGATTGAGGCGTCGGTTGATGAAGGCCGAAGGGACAGACAGTGGCGAGACTTCGAGACGTTGGCCGAAGGGGTCCTAGCCAGGGAGTCTAAGAATGACTTCAGAATGGAGAAGTGGCTGGTTTCCGGAAAACAACAGGGAACGAAGGTCTTCGAAAGGCCAGACTGGAAGGGAGATGACGGAGAAGTGGTCGAAGCGGAAGCAGAGAGACAGGGACGGTCCATGAAGGGAGATTCCGTGATGAGGGCAACCGAAGGGCCGGATTGTAACCCCAGCGAGAACCAATGGAGGGTGGGGCGATCCCGGGAGACACGGGAAGGGAGCCACGATGTCTTCGGATGAAGGGAAGAACCAGTAGAACGAGCGGCCGTCCATGGCGGTGGCTTGAGACAAAGAGATGATGGCAGGCTCTCGCAGCCGCCATTCTTAAAGGTAGAACCGCGCATCCACATGTGCGGCTGAGTCACTGAGGCTGCCATTCAAGTCTCAAGCATTGAGGCAACAATGCGAAAATTGACAGCTATTTGACTTTTTCCAGCACAAAGAAACTGAAATTTATTTTATCGTAATCATAACGGCAAAAGACTATATGTCTGACGCCATGGCCACTGACACCAATATAGTAACTCAATGAGAGCTCTTGTCGTCTTTTTCCAGGTGTCGACAAACATTCCTGACTATTTTTGGCTGACAGCAACACAACCTACACACTGAAATCCATTTTTATTTATTACGTTAGCTTTAAAACTATTTATGCTTTTGGCAAAAGGCTGCCTCTTCTCGTAAGAGCACATTTAAAATTGGTTGAATGTGCTTAAATACGCTCATGTAACAGTAAAGCGTCCTTTAGCCAAAGTATAAATTCGTCGACTTGCACTCCATCAAATTAAAAAAACGCGAATCCAAACGAAACAAATCGCATCCCAAACATCATCTATTTGTATTTAGGCTTTTGTCGTATTTCTGTCTCAACGGGTCTAATAAAATAGCAACTTTTATACAGATGTGGAGGTTTTTATGTTCTCTGAATTTATTCCATTTGCGGGTGAGGCTTTGAAGAATTTCCCTCGAAATATTAATGGCTTACCCTTGCGTGCACCTGCTCCAAACTTGGAACTAAAAGTTCCTTTGTAGTTACTTTTCTTCTCAAGTTTATGGTCATGTAATCATACACGAACCTCACATTGCTCAACGATGCCTTTTGTCTTCAGCAGATTTATGGCAATCCTTACGATTATATTAAATGGATTATGCAGTAAACGTTACAACCTTGGGCGTAAAAGAGTTAGATTGAAGGCTGTTTCATTTTTTCTTATCTCTGAATACAGTTAAAGAAAAATGTAGTATTCTTACAACAGGAAATTTCCAGACAGACCGATAAAAGGCGTTATTGGAGGACGACGTGTTAATTCTACAGAGAAAGTCAAACGAGCTTCAATAGGTATTAATTTGATGATACATTACAGTAAATGTACAAAACTTGTAGGCTCGTAATTTCGAAAAGAGAGCCGAAAGTCACGTTAAAAAATAGCGACAAAATTTCGGTAATCACGAACTTAATTTAAATGTAATTTGGCCTCGATTGTTAATTTTCTTCCTGTAGTTTCAGTTCACTGAACATCTTTTCTCAATGTTTCTGTCAAATGTCTCTTAACTTTTTCAACTTGTTGGAAAACGTTTAATTAAATAAATAGCCTACATGTTAGGCAAACCTATTTCTATTTCTCATTTGGCTTTCCACTCTGTTGTGTACGGTGGAAACGTAACAGTGGGAATGCGTTACCATCCTAGTTCTTTTTGACAGTTTTAAACACAAAATCAACAAGTGAAATTCATTGCCTCAGTATTTTATTACGTAGTTTGACAAAGGTAGTATAAACTTTGCAGTTTAATTTTCTGTCAGGAGACAACGCCGCTATACTTCAAAGCTGTTTCATTCTCAGATTATTAAACGATATTTAGTGTTTCATTTTTTCCTTGTGGTGTCGAAGGTTGGAGAGGAAAGTGTTAAAGACTAACACTCACAGATTAATTGACAACCACTGGGTTTGAAATTAAAACATGTAAGATGTTCTGGTGTCATAAAGATGAACCCCAAAATGGAAAATCTTTTTCAGCTTACATTGCTTTATGGAATGTATTTCAGCCACTCATTTTCCACTTAAAGTATTTTAGGAGTAGGTTGACAAAAACCACGGACTGTATAAAGAGCCGTCCATCACGCCTGGCAAACTGCAGTATCACTCGGTAGACATAAAAAACGTTTTTTTTTTTTTTTATCGCGACTCAGAATTCATAATTGTCGTTTTGCGGTAAATTTAAGAGCGAAGGTCAGAAAGGACGGCCGCTTCTTAGAGATAACGGAACGCCACTGCTCTGGCAATGCGCCACCAGCAGGGTCAGGGCCGAACCGAAGGGGCAACAAGGCGAGGGAGGGGGAAGAAGAGCTCAAGTCAGCAAAATTGAGGTTTTCTTTGGCTGAGCGAAGTTATAATGCCTATAATTACCAGTACCGTATTTTTTACTTTTATCTGAATTTATGTGTGCGATTTTTTTTTTAAATAAAACGGAATATTTCCCACTCTTTTGATATGCCTATTCTAGTTTTGTCAAGGTCACCTTGGTTTCGTAAAGCAGGAAATGAAGTCAGGTACGGTAACAAAAGAAAGGAATCCGATGCATTATTAATAGGTGGGTGCCTCTGGCCCCCCCCGCCCCCCCCCTCCCCCGCCTATCACCAGCCTCTGGTTATTAAGGGTTCATTCGTTATCAACAGGTTATCGCCGCATTTATACGCTTGGAAGGACTACAAAATAAATGCAGCTATAAAAGGCGATAGAAGGGGGTCGCGACAATTACGTCCCAGAAAAAAAAAGGACCACATACGACAATATGGTCCTAAGTAAAAAAAAAAATTTTTTAGCTAAAGTAATTTTCTAACTATTGTTTACAACTTGAAATTTGTTTTTATTAAAAATCCCTGGTCATTACGCTTCTGGTTACTAAGGACAACTTATAAAACCGAGTTCATCCACACAAAAAAATAATGTAGGAAATTTGGGGGGATTACAGGCAATGTGATGCATTTTCAGGTGCAGGGGTTATGCCGAGTGTTACACTGATGTTACAAAGGGTGTCGGGAGGGAGTCTAAATTTTTAGAATAAAGGATTAGGTAATTTGTGAACGTCTCCCGATCGTTGCTGCAATTTCTAAAACGTCTAGTCCTCCCGTTTCGATGGAAGTTCTCCCTTTGCTTCTTGAGGTTGGCACTATTGACCTGTCTATCGACGCGCCATTTAGCCTCAGCCCTTATCCTCCCCTCCCCCGCACCACCCCACCCACCCGCAAGCAATGCTATCTTGGTCTGTTTGAATGGCTCTGATGGTTTACCATTGGATGACTATGGTCAACCAAAAGTCCAAAATCCCTGTTCCAAACATCCGCAAGCATTGTTTGTTCGACTGGTACCAACCATTGTTGCGTCGTTTTATAGTACTACATGGACCTCAACTAAAAGTTAACCCACTTAACGACTCGGATAATTTACTGTTTTTTTTTTGGGGGGGGGGGGACTGAATTTTCGTAGGGTTATTTTTTTTATAAGGGACCGAAATGTCATGGACCCATAAAAGGTAACAGTCCTTGAAAGAGTGATTTGGAATGGCTCGAATATGGAAGCAGTCATTTTGATACTGATTAGCGAAAACAAAATCGAAGCGCTGCCACAAACGAAAAACAGCGCAAGTGAATGAAAATAGTGTTCTACCAAAGATTTGACTGAGCTGCAGAAAAAAAAAACAAGGCGGAAAAAAGAGAAGACAAGTCTACCATTTTTTCTAGTCTAATTAGGTAGTTGGTGTGATCCAGCCTACTCAATTCAGTTAGCAGATGCCTGAGTTAGGTATTAGATAGCCTATAGTTTTTCAAAAATACAAGGAGTAATTGAATAACAAAAAAGCCAAAACAAATAATTTGCCGACTCCGTTATCAATTTTTAAAAAGCACTATTTTTAAGGTTTTGCAATTATTTACATCGAAAAAGAGAGAATTGCAGACGTTCCAAAAAGAGAATTTTTACACCGATGGTCCTATAGTTAAAATACTTTATCTACTATCATAGCTACAGGTGTTACAGAAAATTGCAGCAAACAAAGCAGCTTTCGCGGTGTGCCTAAGCTTTCTTAAATGATTCTTGTGTTAACTTTTCTTCACTGCGTGCTTGTAAGTGTAATAATATGTAGGCTGCGTTAAATAACAAGTAGGTTGTGAGTGATACAAATCATGAAAACGAAACTAGGTCCCATTTTTAGTGTAATCACTTGATTTTCATACGAATAAAAAATTAGGAGTAGTAGGTACGGCGGTGAGACTTCACATACCAGGGATCTTTTAAAGCCACCGAAAACAAATTTGGGTCATGGGATTGGGGTCTAAAAAAAAAGATCTTCCAAGAGGAAAAGAAGCCAGGGACGATGCCTGAAAATCCGTCAATTTCCGGAGCCCCACTCGGGTAGTTCACAGCGCTACTACAAATCCCTTAGCTGGTGCAGATGAATCGACAAATTTTATCTGTCTGTCCTCCGACCAAGTGCACTTTCTACGTCCATGAGCAGGTTCGATGAGTACACAAGCTTGCCATCACGCCATGTAGTATTTGTACATCCAGATGACGATTGTAAACGGTCTCAAAATAGAGCTTCATCGCCTTGTTTCGGTAGTCAACCTATTCCTAATATATGGGAAAAGACTGTTCCCTAGATTTTTAACTACTTTGTCAGGTTTAGGACGTTAGCTGAAATCCAAAGTTCAGAAACTGGGGACTACACTTGCAGAAATTCAAAAGGCAATTTTTTTAGAAATTTTTTTATGAGCCCGTAGAAAGTTTGGGCCCCACTTTCCGAAACTCATCTTAACTTTTTCATGCTCAAATGAATTCTGATAACTTTTTTAACGTCAAGTCGGTCGATGGATTCGAACCGGCATTCACTTTATTTGGAGACGAGAACGCTGACCACTGGGCTGTTGCTGCTAGATTAGCTTTGGGTCCACGGGGTAGCACAAAGTTCGTGGCGTGCCTGGATACTTTTTCCTCCGTCTTGTATCTGTGGCAATTTGGACACTCCGGGCATGGAAGGTTACGGAAGCTTCTAAATTTATATCGCCTCTGACAACTGCACTCCAACGAAATGTGGACGACCAGACACAAAATCTATTTTGCCTGGAGCTGACTATCAATCTTCTCAACTCAAGGATTCTTCAATTGCTTACCCGTCAACAACGGCGAAAATGTATAGTGTGTACCCGTCTATGAGTATTGTATGAGGAATTCTGATTGTGTGGTATGAACGCTTAAATTCACGTAATATAACGAATTTTACTGTTGTAAACTAGGGTTTAGGCACCACTGCTTAAAATTATCGAATGTTGGTGCTGCTCTCAAAATATCAGCCGCGCCTGTATTAACGAAATGATTAACATGGCACCCCTTATTGCACTAGGGTATCTTGAGTTCATAACATTGACACAGTTGTTGCAAGTGCCCAATAGGCCTCTTTTGGTTACCATCACAAAGCCAATGTGCTCACAAGAAGGATGCAACCTAGCTTACGTTGTTGCCCAGTAAGATTAATTGCAGGTGTGAAGTTTTTTGTTTGTCTTGTTGTTGCAGTTCTGACCAATTTCCCGGATCAATCAAACGTTGACATTACCAACAATTCTTGCATTTATGATCAATTTCCCTAAACAGCAAATGCTTGATCAAATGTTGACCTCAAATCAGCTTCAACCGTATTTGAAGGTCAAAAAATTAAGTTAAAGCAATGAAGTAGGCCTATTCGCAACGTAATTTAATTATGTTTAATTTGGTGCTACTTTCACGTTTGTATGGCCCTTACTTCCGGAGGTGCATCATACAAACACACGCAAACAAACAAATTGTACGTTTTTAATGATGTAGACTACCCGAATGCGCTCGCTGCGCTGATTCAGCGTTTCCGCGTTGCACCGTTTCCAACCGAAGTGAGTGATTGTGACTTAGGTGCTCATGAATACATATACAAATATAGGTTCGTTATCTTTCTGATTTACGTGTCAGACTGCCTGAGTTGGAATTGAAGCCTCGACGTTTGAGACCATAGGTTCAGTTCAATTCCTATTCAGTAGTCTGACGTTGAAGTCCAAAACGCAACGGAAATAGGTTTGCATCCGTATGTATTTACCACTAATCGATCAGATTTGGTTTTCCGTCATGTTTATTGGGGGGGGGGGGGGTCAGGTGGACCTGTGGTATCCAGGCCCGGTCGCGCAAGGGGCCCGCACGGCCCAACATTTTACCCCCAATTATGAGTTAGGATAACTAATAAGTTATGTATACCCTATTTCTGCGTATTGTAAATTTTTTATATTTCCAATAAACAATAACTCCACCCAATAGCATTGAGCAGAGAGTAAGGTAGCCAGTCTGCCTGTTGACAGGGAAAGCCATCAAACTTAAGTTTATTAATGAATAAACCTAATTAAACAAATTAACACTGGCGATAGCCAGTGTTAGTAAGCGTCGACCTATAGGATCTCTGTGTTAAAGTTTCAACTTTGAGAGCTTATAACTCCGTCAAAATTACAAATATTTAAACCAAATTTGGAATCTAGCCTTGACTAGTCAAGGCCTGTCTACAGTCCAAAAATTGTGAAATTCTGTCCAGCCAAACCCGAGATACAGAGAAGGGCCAAATAGACAACTTCTTGTTCTTGGTCTTGTTCTTGGTCTTGTTCTTGGTCTTGTTCTGGGATGTACCTTTCGTCTGTCCTCTCTACAGGTCAAACAATTTGTCCTATAAAGCTGGTTCTTAGCTCATTTTACAGGTATTGCTCCGTAGATGTGCCCTTTCCATAAGGCCTTTTCTAATTGGTCAAGTGGTTCAGGGGTTACGGAGCTCTAAACGACCAGATGGATTGTTTTACCTTGTTTTAAACATTGTTATTATACAACAATGCCATTTAGCAAACGCCAGCTGCAAGACATTAACACTGGCGATAGCCAGTGTTAGTAAGGGTCGACCTAGGACCTCTGTGTGTTAAACTCTCAACTTTGAGAGCGTATAACTCCGTCAAAAGTAAACATATTTAAACCAAATTTGGAGTCTAGCCTTGACTAGTAAAGGCCTGTCTGCAGTCCAAAAATTGTGAAATTCGGTCCAGCCAAACCCGAGAGGCAGACAGGGGCCAAATAGACAACTTCTTGTTCAACTTCTTCTTGTTGTTGTTGTTCTGGGGATATATTTAAACCAAATTTGGAGTCTAGCCTTGACTAGTAAAGGCCTGTCTGCAGTCCAAAAATTGTGAAATTCGGTCCAGCCAAACCCGACATGCAGACAGGGGCCAAATAGACAACTTCTTGTTCAACTTCTTCTTGTTGTTGTTGTTCTGGGGATACTTTCGTCTGTCCTCTCTACAGGTCAAACCATTTGTCCAATAAAGCTGGTTCTTAGCTCATTTTACAGGTATTGCTCTGTAGATGTGCCCTTTTCATAAGGCCTTTTCTAATTGGTCAAGTGGTTCAGGAGTTACGGAGCTTTAAACCACCAGATTGATTGTTTTACATTGTTTTAAACATTGTTATTATGCAACAATACCAATTAGCAAACGCCAGCTGCAAGACATAGACTGAAGATTAAAGGATTTGTTTCTATTGTTACCATTGGCGATAGCGAGATTAGTAAGGGTCAGCCTAGGGTCTCTTGTGTTAAACTATCAGCTTTGACCGTCAACTGCACTGTTTTACAGTTTAGCTGCAATTCTAAAAGTAACACGAATTAATAAACAAAAACGGAACGTTAAATGTTTAGAGTAAGGATCTAAAAGTCAAAACCTAGAAGGAACACGGACAAGCTTTGACAGTCAGGGTCTAGCTGTAAAATTTTGTCAGTAAGAGGCTGAAAAGCATTAGACCCTTACTACCCGGTGGTCAACAATAAATACATTTTCACGAAAAACTGGAAATCATCCTACAATGACCCATGTGATGATCAAGTGGTAGTATGGTTATACGTTTCCTGCTTTGCTTTACGTTGAAAATTATTTTTCAATTTAGTAACATGCCAGCATATTCGTAGCAGACAGCATTATGGTAATCCTCTACCATAAATCTACGAAATATAATAAAAATTCTAAAGCATCAAAAGACAAAATGCCAAACTTCACAAGAAAATTGTGTTATTAAAGTTCCAAAACAATATTGTAAGAACAAAGAAAACCTGCTACAACCGTTCATACACACGTTCAGTCCGAAGAGACTAGAACTAATCTAACCACCGGGTAGTAAGGGTCTAATACTTTTCAGCCTCTTACTGACAAAATTTTACAGCTAGACCCTGACTGTCAAAGCTTGTCCGTGTTCCTTCTAGGTTTTGACTTTTAGATCCTTACTCTAAACATTTAACGTTCCGTTTTTGTTTATTAATAGACTAAAGATTAAAGGATTTGTTTAGATTGTTAACATTAGCGATAGCCAGGTTAGTAAGGCCGCTATTTACTGAGCTTAAAGGCGGTGCAACAAAACAAACAACAAATTAATTATAAAGGTGTCATACATACCCAACCACTCATCCACCACCACACCTATTTATTACAATTCTCCAAGTAACACGGATAATAAACAAAAACGTATCGTTAAAAGTTAAAAATAAGGGTCTAAAAGTCAAAACCTGTAAGGAACACGGACAAGCTTTGACTGTAAGGGTCTAAGATGTCAAATTTGGCCAGTAAGACGCTGCTAGCATTAGACCCTTACTACCCGGTGATCATGTTAATGACTTAGTACGGAAAATTGGAAATTAGCCAACAGCGAAAAATCATACACTAGGAATAACGTAGTTCAGTAAGCCACCTTTATGCACTTACGTTAAATCGGAGTGGCATGACCCGGATTCGAACTGGCCACCCAGTTCGCCCCCAGATCACTTGCACAGAGCCTTAATCTCTCGGTTGCACTCCGATGAAACGTAAGTGCATGAAGGTGGCTTACTGAACTTCGTTATTTCTAGTGTACGATTTTCGCTGTTGGCTAATTTCCAATTTTCCTTAATATAATTTCCAGCGATTTATGTCTATTTATTAATGACTTAGTAATTCAGACAGAATGGGTGTACACGCTTACGCTTGTAGCAGGTTGTTTTGCTTGGAATCGCTGCCATGTTACCAAACCGAAAAAAAATGTCAACCTAAAGCAAAGTAGGAAACCCACACCCTCACTATCATTGGATCATCTCATGGGTCTTTATAGGACGATTTCAGACAGCTGTTCGTCAAAAACCGGGTAGTAAGGGTATAATGCTTAGCAGCGTCTTACTGGCCAAATTTGACATCTTAGACCCTTACAGTCAAAGCTTGTCCGTGTTCCTTACAGGTTTTGACTTTTAGACCCTTACTTTTAACTTTTAACGATACGTTTTTGTTTATTAATTATAGTGTAAGTCGATTTGTTTCCTCTTGCGAATACAGCGATCGGTATGGCTACTAATTGTTTAACACGTTTGAAGAATTACCCCTCCTAAGAATACAATCCTAACACCCAAATGATTTCTTGGCCGCGGTTCCACGACGCATATGCAACCGTAAAACCAGTGGTCGCTTGCATTTCTAGCTTTTTATAAACTGCGTTGGATGGCATGACGGCGCACACCTCTCAATTAGAGACGAGCCCACTACGATTCTTCAATCGGTTTCATTTTAAACTGTTAAGTTTAATTAGAACACTAGTAAAGTGAATCAACATTAAAAATATTCAGCACCGTTTGGCAGTTCTATGATACGGGAGGCCTCCAAACCGTTTAGTCTCGGCGTTTTGCACATTTCATTTATCCCGGCGACTGCGACGTTGCCACATCGGACGACTGATACGAATGAAATATCTAGATAGTACAGTCATTGCCCAAAAGTAATTTTATGAATTTGCTCCCTCCTCCCCTTTCCTGACAAAAAAACAAGCAAAAAACAAATGTCATACAGTAGAAGTTGATTTAAATATTTCGCCTCCCCTCCCCCCCCCCAAAGTACTAAGCATTAAAGTCATGAACGATTGTCCAAACAAGAAGCCCAAGTCTACGCTAATTTCGCATGCCGACATGAGTATAATGATATCCAGTTCGTACGTTACGAGATCAGAGGAGCCGCGTGCCTACGTCAGTGATCTATGCACTAATTTGCCAGTCATTGGTCGGTTGGTGGTGACGTCAGCTGCTGACGAAGGCTATATAGTTTCCAGTCATTGGTCGTGGATGGATGACGTTAGTCAGCCGAAGAAAAAAAAAGCGAACGCCATTCGTTTGCAACAAACAAAAATCTTTGATTATTTCTAGTGTACGATTTCCCCAGCGGAATCGATCCATTTTCGAACTTAGACCTAGAAATGTGCCATAGAATCTGTGTGCAAAATTTGACAGACATCTGATAATTCGTTAAAACGCTATAGCGCGAACACACAGACAGACACCCAGACAGAGAGACAGACAGAAAGACAGACAAACCGTTCGCATAAGAGTCTAATCGACTCTAATGAACTTGATTAAACCAATTACAGTGAGAGTCGATTAGTTTTCCCTTGCGAATACAGCGATCAATATGGCTACTAATTGTCTAACACGTTTGAAGAATACCCCTCCTAAGAATTCATTCCTAACACCCAATTGATTTCTTGTCCGCGGTTCCACGACGCGTATGCAACCGTAAAACCAGTTGTCGCTTGCATTTCTAGCTTTTTTGCATCAATTCCCCATACATGTTTTGATCAACTGCGTCGGATGGCATGGCGGCGCACACCTCTCAATTAGAGACGAGCCCACTACGATTCTTCAATCGGTTTCATTTTAAACTGTAAGTTTAATTAGAACACTAGTGAACTGAATCAACATTAAAAATATTCAGCACCGTTTGGCAGTTTTACGATACGGGAAGCCTCCAAACCGTTTAGTCTCGGCGTTTTGAACATTGCATTTATCCGACTGCTACCTTAACGTCGCACGACTGATACGGATGAAATATCTAGATAGCACAGTCATTGCCCAAAAGTAGTTTTATGAATTTGCGCCCCCCCCCCTCCCCTGACAAAAAATAAATGTCATACAGTAGAAGTGGTTTTAAATATTTCTCTTCCCCCTCCAAAAAAAAAAAAAATACGAAGCATCAAAGTCATGAACGATTGTCCAAACAAGCAGCCTAAGTCTACGCTAATTTCGCACGCCGACATGACTATACAAGCTTGTTATCCAGTTCGTACGAATCTAGATCAGAGGAGCCACGTGCCTCAGTGATCTGTGCTATAATTTGCCAGTCGTTGGTCGGTTGGTGGTGACGTCCGCCGCTGACGAAGGCTACATAGTTCCCAGTAATTGGTCGTGGATGGATGACGTCAGTCAGCTGAAGAAAAAATAACGAACCTCGTACGTTTGCTGCGAACAAAAATCTTTGATTATTTCTAGCGGAGGATTTCCCCAACGGATTCGATCCATTTTCGAACTTAGACCTAGAAATGTGCCATAGAATCTGTGTGCAAAATTGGACAGAAATTCGATAATTCGTTAAAACGTTATGGCGCGAACACACAGACAGACACCGAGACAGACAGACACCCAGACAGACAGACAAACCGTTCGCATAACAGTCTAATCGACTAATGAGTACCCACGAAATGTGGCTGCGTTCGTCTATTACTTCAGTTCGTAAATAAACGGTAAAAAACAATTACGTACGTATGAGCGCTCGGAAAGTTATTGTTCATATATCAATTATAGCTCAACAGTGCATACGTGTTCGTCAGCACGCAATTCACGTTTCAGCAAAACTATTGCTGATTTCACCTGCTCTTTCAATCAAGGAACCCTGTGACGTAGGATTCACTGCCAACGTATTGTTAGTAGAAATTAAGTTATGTTTCTTTTTTGTTGTTGTTGTTGAGCAAAATAAAACCTAAACTTATTGTGTGAAGGTGCCATTTCCCAAAACTATTAACAGTTACCTGCATAACGAATACTTTAAACCTGCCTAGCGTGAGATAATATTAGTATTAAAAAAAGCTTAAGCGTATAAAATACTGATGTAAGCTTTAAAAAACTTAAAAGCTCTAAAGGAACAGATATTAGGAAAAGACATGTAAGCCTTTAGCGTCTCACTAATACGTGTAAAAGAATCTCCAGCAACCAAAAAAAACAAACTGGAGCTTCTTTTACACGTATTAGTGCGACGCTGAAGGCTTACATGTGTTTTTCTAATATCTGTTCCTTTAGGGCTTTTGAGTTTTTTAAGGCTTACATCCGTATTTTATACGCTTAAGCGTTTTTTAATACTAATATCCATTATTTTTTGTTCTTGTTTCAGCAAGAATTACGCAGAAAAAAATACTTAATCACCTTAAATTTGATACGCCAATCATTCCTAGTAAAAATTGAACCAGCAATGGATCCCCATGAAATACCACCAAAGCCTCCCCCAGCATCCCCCGCCCTCCTGTGCACCTCATGAAGCATCAATGACCAACAAATTCTTGCTGATCGTGCCAAAACGTGAATTGGTACGCAACTCATTCTTAGCAGTACAAATCGAACTAGAATTTGTTGATCATCTAGCTCATGGAGACGACACAGGGAAGCACTGGGGGTGGATGCAAGGAGGGAACACAGGACGGGGGGAGATGTGGTGTCTTGTAGATTATTTCGGAGGTAGGGGGATTCTACAGATAGTTCAGTTTGTACTACTATGACTGACTTGTGTACCACAATTCAAGCGTTTAGCCCGAACTGCAATAATTTGTTGGTCAAGCATCAGAGAGGGGGCACAAGGGAGCGCAAGGGGGCCCCTTGGGACCCCATGGGACGTTTCGTGGCGGTTCCATGCTTGGTTTGATTTCTATGCTAAGAATGACTTGCGTGCCAAGTTTCATGTTTTTAGCTCGCTCTGCAAAAATTTGCGGGTCACACCTCAGTGAGGAGGCACAGGGGGTCGCTGGGGCCCGTTTGGGGGTATTTCATGGGGTTTCGTGGCTGGTTCGATTTATGCTCTAAGAATAACTTGTACACCAAATTTCATGTTTTTACCTTAATTTGTAAGAATTTGTTGCCCAAGCCCCTGGGAGGGAGCACGGGGTAAGGCGCTGAAGGTACTTGGGGGTATTTCATGGCAGTACATGGCTGGTTTGATTTTTAATATTAAGAAAGACTTGAGTACCAAATTTCATGTTTTAGATCGATTTGCCGAAATTTGTTACTCCACTTAACTTCTGCCCAGTGCTCTTCTGTAATTATTGCTCTACCGACGAGAATACTGCAGTCACAGTGCTGGTCGTCCTGGTCGGTGTTAATACCTACATTTTAAGCTATACAAATTGAAAATCGGTTCATTGGTTCGATCTCTGTGAGATCAAAAGTAGTAGCCCATTTTGGCTTTCCGTGTCAATAATACTGTAGTTACATAAAATAGCCTACGAAAGGACCTAGGCCTTGTCCATACCAATGTTTTAAGCTATAGAACTTGAAAATCGGTTCAGTGGTTCGATCTCGAGGTGAGACCAAAGAGTCACAGCAATAACTTTAATGATTTCTGCCCAGTGCTCTACAATAATAATTGCTCTGCCGACGAGAATACTGTAGTCACATCAAAATCGTGTTCAAATGGCCCTGATCGGTGTTAATACCTACATTTTAAGCTATACAAATTGAAAATCGGGTCATTGGTTCGATCTGTAGGTGAGAGCAAAAGTTCTAGCCCATTTGGCTTTCCGTGTCAAGAATATTGGAGTTGCATTAAAATAGCCTGCAAAAGGCCCTAGGCCTTGTCCATACCTACGTTTTAAGCTATAGAACTTGAAAATCGGTTCAGTGGTTCGATCTCCAAGTGAGGGCAAAGAGTCCCAACAACAACAAGAACAACAACAACAAGAAATTGCCATGCTGTGGACGTCGAACGGTTTAATTGTTGTCATTAAAATTTGTAATGCGGTGAAATAGTTATGACACGACCCCAAATACCGAATTTCGTTGGTCTATGTCAATTCTGGGCGAAACTATAGGAGTTCAAAGTTTGACGTTTAACATGGAAGTTCATGCTGAGGCTCACATAAGGACCGCTCCTACCTATCGGCCTGATAACCATTTTTAAGCGCCAGTCCTAAAAGTGATTTGGGCGGGACTCGACCTTACGCCGTTCGTAGACGACTGATGTGTTACCCTTTATCACATACTGAAAGGTACTCAAAATTTACAATGGCTAATAAAATAATGTTGCATGTAAACGTTGTGTACATCTTTACTGATTGTTACTGAAAGTAAAAAAGTTAATGACTTAATTCTAGTTTATGTTTACTACTGGCGTCAGTCTATCGTTGACCGACGTTCCAGAAAATTTCTAGGCTACCGCGGAAAAAAAATGTTGATCAAGAACAGTGTTGCGACGTTGTTGCTATGTTGTTGCGGGGGTGGGATGGGAGGGGGGGTGTTGTTTTTCACTTACTGTGACTATAAAAGTATCTCGTACGACCGGAATATCCCTAAACAACGTTTGAATTAATTTCTCAGGTTTGTAATCTAGAGGCAAATACGAAGAACCAACCAGGCTCAAATTGCTAATGACGTTAGTCAATTGTTGAAACGCCTGCAGCCCATTATCCATGGCTTGCGTAATCCGAGACTCGGTTTAGCCCAGTCAATAAGGGGCTGAGTTAGGGATAAAAAAAAAATTAGGTATCAGCCTAATAGAGTACTTAACAACATTTTATTTTGCACCCCTCTGTTGCCTCAGATTTGACCGCCACCTTGGAAAAATGGCGGCCATAATTCTTGGTAGGGCCGTTACTTCGGGAGGAGGAGCAGCCTACAAACACACACGCAAACAAACAAATTATACTTTTTTAATGATGTAGACTACCCGAGCGCTCTCTACGCTCATTAAGCGTCACGTCGTTTGCACTAGAAGTGAGTGATCTTAAGTGTTTCTATAAATACAGATGCAAACTTCGATCCGTTGCCTTTCGGATTTAAATGTGAGACTGCCTGAGCTGGAATTGAACCCAACCTTTGAGACCAGAGGTTCAGTTCAATTCACGTCCAGGTAGTCTTTCCTATACGTTTTTATACCATGACGCATCGTTTCAGCGCTATACCCGGTGGGCTGAAAAGTACCAAAAAAAAAGTCCAAAAGGCAACGTAAATAGATTTGCATCTGTATTTATTTACTCTTGTTGTGCCGTCGGCTTTTCGTCTTGTTTCATTCTAACAAAAATGTTGATTGGGCCATTTTCTGCCATATCAACATTCGGGTCTGTTTGACCGCCGTGGAGCATCCAGTGGGCGTGAACTCCGGTCTGGAGAGGACATGTTGTATCGAAATAAATGAGATGAGCTTTGAACATCATGTGAAACGACTACTAAATACTACTAGTTCAATACCACGCTTTCGACGTGTCGCCCCATATAGCTGCAACACAATGCCTCAGCCTTTCGACAAAGTTCCGCCAAACTTGCGTTATCATGTCTGGTATGATTGAATGACACACTTCAATAATGTGCTCTCTAAACTGTTGTATGTTCCCGGGATATTGCTGTGCTGAAGAAAGTTGATCTTTAACGTAGCCCCACAGGAAGAAATCAGGAGGGGGTCAGGTCAGGTGAACTATATGGCCATTCCACAGGACCACCCCTGCCAATCCACCTGTCCCCGTATCGGAGATTCAGTCATTCTCTGGCCTGAAGGAAGAAGTGGGGTGGAGTACCACCTTGTTGGTATTATACGCTCTGACGACAGGCCACAGCTACCACCTCCTCAATTGCTGGTTGAATCTGAGCATTCAATAGCAGCAAGTACCTTTCTCCATTCAGTGCACCATCGATGAAAAAAGGCCTACAAACCCAACACACATTTGTACCTAGATTGTGCTGAAACTGCCTTTCATCTGTGAAGTGTGGGTGTGGGAATCGCTTATTCACATGTGTTCTGCTTATTTGGTTCTGTGGCGCAACTTGATATGAG
Organism: Lithobius niger; assembly: GCA_023313725.1. Lineage (NCBI taxonomy): Eukaryota > Metazoa > Arthropoda > Chilopoda > Lithobiomorpha > Lithobiidae > Lithobius > Lithobius niger. The sequence continues at coordinate 30,471 of JAHWFP010184321.1, read as the reverse complement.
CCTCGTCAGTCATTAGAAGACGCTTAAAAAATGTCACATCAGCATCAATTTGTTCAATAGATTGTACAAACTACAACCTGCGGTCGAAATCTTCATCGTCGAAATGCTGGGGTGTCGCTGGTTTGAATGCGCGGTAACCCTGTTCCTTTTCAGGACTTTCTGTACAGCGGTTTTCCCAATAATTAATTCTCTAGCTAGACAGCGTTGCGATGTTCGGGGGGGGGGGGGGCGGCTTCAAAAGCAAAAATGACTGCTATGGTATGGTTCTCATCTCTAGATGTACGCAGGCGCATGCAGTCTATCCAATAATCATGAATAGAGCCTGTTTCCTTGAATTTCTTCAACAGATTGGAGATCATGGCAGTGCACGGAGTAGGTCTGTCTGGGTGCAGGCTATGGAATTGGTCTGCAACCTGTTAAAAGGTTTGGGCATTGCCCCATCTCATGCCAAAAAGCAAAACCAACTCAGCCCGGTCCTGAATAGTGTACACAGCAGGCATTACACAGACAAGCTTGCCAACACTCAGTAAACTGGATACTGTAAACTGGAACAAGTTTTACCGTATGGACGTATCAAATTACTTGGAACGAATGTACGTGGAAGGAAAGTAATGTGGAATAAAATTACTGGAGTATTAACCAGTCACTTACGATGAGGTCTTTATTACTTTTCCTTAGTCGTCTGACCTTTGTTTCAGTCAAAACTTTTAGCCTAATATTGTGTACTTCCATGCCAACCCAAAAAACTTTGTAGGCCTATACACTTTTAGTACTGCTTTTCAGACCGCCCTGTATATGTTTGTATTTTCTCCCGGATCCCTTCATTGCCTATAGAATCACTAACAAATATGTAATGTAGGTCGTTTAAATGTAGTTGTCACAATCAGTTCTGACGTATCTGATATTGCTATCAAGGGAGTGTTTAAAAAGAAATAAATTCTTTGTAGGAATGAAACATTTTACTTTCAGCAATAATGACATTTTAACATGTGTGTGATCATTAATTCCGCTCTGTTCACTCGTTCATTCAGAATGTATTCCTTATTAGTTTAGTTTCGATTAGGCTTTTACAAACCAGTCGGAAGGCATTAATCTCCCGGGAAAAGTGGGGGGGGGGGCCCCAACGGGGGAGCGGAAGAATTGTGGTGGGGAGGAGGAAGTTAGTAGATTTGTTGGGCTCTTTCGACGGTGGAATTATAATTTTTTTAGGGCCGTTAAGGGGAGGTCGCACAAAACCCACTGCCCAAAACTGGAATATACATTAATTTTTGGGGTCAAACTTGACTCTTTCAGCAATCAAAATTTCTAGGAACGACTTCAGCTCAAACCTCCCACGATAAGTTCATAATAAATAATAATAATAATAATAATAGTTTATTTTCAATTACAATTTACATATTGTAATGCTAATAATAATAATCATAATTTAATAATAATAATTCTATTTCAATTAGTTACAGTAGTAACCCTCGAAACTGTTTCTTAAACAGTTTGTGTGAGTTTCAAGACAAAGTTATAAAAGTAATAAAAAAAATAATAAATCACACCACAGTGCAACTTTCCCTCCCCATGCGGAGGATCGCAGTGTAATAAATTTTAAAACATACAAGAATAATAAGAACAAATTTCGTCAATTCAAACATTTAAACACTATACAACAGAAGTAAATTGTATACAATTTTAACGTTATTTACAAAAGCTTTAAATATTATTATTTTTTAATTGTTAAGTAAATAGTCTTGTGCTCTTAATTTAAATTGTTGTTTATTTGCACAAATTAATAATATTTTTGGAATATCATTAAAAATGTTAGGTATGAAATATACTCGTTTTCGTTTACCGTATCTAGACATAAGCTAGTGTGTCGCGCCAAGTTAGGCAACAAACATCACAACAAACATCACATCACTTCAATTGTCGAGCTTGTAGAGGTTGTAAACCATTGTGGTGCGACACCATAGTGTCAGTGTCTTATATCTTAAAGCATAGTTGGGCACACTTCAGAAACTTGGGGAAAAATAATTACGCGGTACGAAAGCTTCAATTGTGTTGAAATCGAGAGCAATGACCCACCTGACAAAAATTAACTCGCTAAGCTGCTTTCAATGCAAAATCTGACCCTCAATAACGTTGAAAATGTGTTACTAGTTACTAGCTAGCTATCTAGTCTGCTCATCCCCATGTTAAATCCCATAGGGTGATTATTCATCGATACCGAGATAACGGGAAGGCTTCCAGCCATGAAATTGGATGAATGGGTGCAGTACAATACGAACTGAGCACCTTTTATGGCTTGAAGCCTGGGGGCGTAACGAGGATGGCGTGGGAAGGCGCGTAAGTACGAAGTAGCAATGTTCCAGTTTTCATTAACCTTCGAATTATTAAGCGGTGCGATTAACTTGGCGAATGTTTTGGTGTGTTAATATCACTCCTTTGAAGTGCCGAACTATTCGGAACTTTTACCAGTTTTGGTTTTTGATATGATAAATTTGTCCAAGCCGGTTATCTAAGACTACCTTTTATAGTTCTTGTTTTACTTAAACCGTAAGATCTTATTTTAAATCTTAAGATCTTATTTTTCATAATTATTTTTCATAAAATTATTTTTCATAATTTTATTTTGTTTAAAAAGTGTTTCTGTCTATAATATAATAATAATATAGGTTTGTTGCAGACGCAACCAGAATGGCAAAGACCTGGTGGTCAATAGCAACCATCCGAAAAATATATTTATTCCCAAACAAAATTTTTATTAATTTGTTCTGTTTCCTCTCAAGCTTTCCAATAAGTGTTCTGATGCATGTCCACATATTTCAACACCATAACTAATTACACTTGACACCCATGCATCAAAACTATTTTCTTCTGTTTCTTATTTAAAATATGTCTTAATTTATTGACTTTTGGGCATAATCTGTTGGAAAGAACCGAGATACACCGTACAGGAGCCGCAGTACTGGGTCACCATACGAAGAGGGGCAGAGCGTCGTAATTGCAGATGTTAACTGGTACGTAAATCGGCACGTACGTACGGGTTGCAGCGGATTTATCCGTAGAGAGGGGGCATAGGCACGTTAGTTTCATCTACGTTACAATAAGCTGGTGTCTCATCGAATGGAAAGCGAGACAAATATAGTCCACAACAGTATATTCGTTAAAGGGATCGCTATCTCTTTTCTCCTTGTACAGTCGTCAACCTGAGAAACCTTCGTCTAGTAAGTACGAAATTGCTATCGTGCCTATAAAGTCCGTTGAAGGTTTGCTTCGGCCGAAGACTTTTACATTGTTGAATTAAGTAGCACTCTACTTTGAGGTAACACCTTACATTATTGTTGGCCGGTAGGCGTAATTGAACAAGCGAGAGTAGTCAAGAAGTTACTTAAAGAAACTGTGCAGAGGAAGCTTAAATGTGGGGAAAAATAGGGATATCTGTCCCACATAATCTCCGTAATTTTTTTTATTGTTTCTATTATATGATTTTTAAAAGACCAGTTTTTATCAATTTCCATTCCTAAATATTTCATTGTATGTTTTTTTTTCTAATTTAACACATTTATCACTGCAAGAAAAAAATTGAGTTCCATTATCCTACGTTCTTGCAATTTCCATAATATTTTATAACCAATTTTTTTTTTTTATTTTCATTTTAGGAATAGTAATATCCATTTGTATTGTTTTTTCTTTACTTATAAATAGTTCATTTTCTATATAGTAATCACTTATTACATTAAAGTCATGTTGCAAATTTTCTATCATTATACAATAATTATTATTTATAGATATTAACGCTGTATCATCAGCAAACATAAAAATATTGGTTTTCTCTATAATTTCTGCAATATCATTTGTGTAAATTAAGTACAAAAGAGGTCCAAGTACTGAGCCTTGCGGTACTCCATATTTACTTAAAATAAGAGTAGCTTTTTTTTTCTTCTACTTGAACAACAGTTTTTCTATCCTGTAAATAGCTTTTTATTAAATTATAAATTTTTCCTCTTAAGCTTAAATTATAACATTTCCTTAATAATATTTTCAAGTATTTTCAATAGTATTTTAAGTATCAATAGCCTTTTGTAAATCTATTAAAACAATTCCAACATATTTTCCATCATTTAATCCTGTTGTTATAAGATCATTAATTTCCGACAATAAATCATCTGTGCCCATTTTTTTCTGTATCCAAATTGTGACGATGTTAAATTTTTACATTTATCAAAAAAATTCCACATTTTATTAACAAACAGTTTTTCCAAGATTTTTATCAATTACAGACAACAGAGCAATAGGCCGATAGTTGTTTAAATCTTTTTTATATACCGTAAATCGCAAAATAAACGCCCTGGATTTGTTAACAACGCCCCCCCCCCATAATACCTTAAGGTTAGAAATCTTATAGTAGCTTTATTAACGCTCCTCCCCCCTCCCAAATCGTTTTTTTTTTTAGTCAATCGTGAAATTGACTAAAAGCTTCAAACGTTTAAAGAAATCAACGTTTTATCCCTTTAAATCTTGGTTGTACTGCAGCAAAATTAATGAAAAGAATCATAAATTTTACGAAATCAACATTTAATTCAACACGATTCACGGGAGCATTTGTAATCGCGGAAAAGTCGGCAATATTAGGCCTATGCGATCGATCATTGATGTGCGTAATATGGATTCAGTTTAGTGAAAACGCTATAGAGCAGCGTCAAGTGACGTCATATTGGCCACGAGATAGCATCTGGAGAGCATAGCTACAAGGTGCACTAGATTAAAATGTAATGGAAAACAACGCCATTTCTAGTCAAGACAGAGAGAGCGGATTTCTTAGCATTTGAGAGCGGATTTCTTAGGCTTAAAAAAACGTTGTTTTCTCCAACAACAAAAATCGCGCGTTTTAGGCTTACGAAATCCAGTCATAATAGCATTGGATTCAGTACGACGACCTTCCTTTCCCCCTCCAGTACCCCTTACAGCTAACTCAGTTACTGGCTCCACCATAGAGTTATACACAATAATACTACGTCGTGTCACTGCTCTATACCTTTTTCTCATTTATTTTCAAATTTAGTTTGAGATCGTCCTCCTTCCAACATAATTCTAAGTTAAAACTAATTTTTAACTACCACAAACCTTCAAAACATACACGCGATTCACGACCGGAAAACGCCAACCGTAGTAACGTCATAACGGACGCAGTGAACTGGATGTTTCAAACGCTTACACAGTCTGGACACGTCCATTACTGGAGCTCCACGGGTCCAGACCTACGCGTCTATATTTCCGACGAAACTTCCATCTTGGACGACAATATATAACTCTATGGTGATAAATGTCAACACAGGCGTTTTGAAGGCGTTGTCTGTTTTGAAGGTTTGTGATGGTTAAAAATTAGTTTTAACCTTTAATTAGGTTAGCTATTGGAAGGAGGACGATCTAATTAATACACTAAATTTGAGAATAAATGAGAATAAAACCAGTGTGTTAATGCTAGATCGAACCCAGCCACGCACGTGAATAATCAACTTTTCCACGATGGATTTTGGCCTAAACGACTACCCAAAAAAATACGTTCAGGTCAGAAATCTTGTAGTAGCTTTGTTAACGCCCCCTCCACTTTTTTATCGATTTAATTTAGCCGCCCATGATCGTTCAATAGGCGATTTACGGTACTGGTCTTAAGATTTGAGTTTTTAACTGTTCTGGCCAAACTTCGTGTTTTATCATTGCATTTATTAACTTACATATCACTTTCGCAGTATTTTCTTTTGATTTTTTTGTATGTTCAGTTTTTATTTTATCTAAACCCGTACCATGTGTGTTATTTAATTCTGTTACAATATGTATTATTTCATTCTCAGTTGCCTCTTCCAAGCACATTGTTGGTTTTGTTACTTTCATATTATTATTTCTTTTTTTTGTTACTTCCTTTGAGAAGGTTACTTTTTTAATATATATTTCATGTTCATAGTTGTTTATTGTTCTTAACTTTGTCACTTAATTTGAAAAAATTTGTATTAAATTAATTTACAACATCTTCCAAACATTCGCCATTAAATGCTTTTATAATTTCCTCATCGATTTATTTTTTATTATTTTTTCAGTGAATTCATCAACAACATCCCATATGCATTTTTTAGTTTTTTTCTAGATTATTTATCTTATTATTTACATTCTTTAATTTTCTTGTCTATAATTTTCCCCCTTTTGTATTTTCCGAGTAAATCTTCATTTCCTAATCTTAAAGATTTTAATTCATTCCACATTCTATTTTTTCTATTTATGCCCTCCACTAATTCTTCTGTGATCCATTCTTTTCTAAATGGATTACTTTTTTTTAGTATTTTTATTAAAATTTCTTTTTTGTTTTTTCGTATTTTCTGAATAAATGTTATTAAAATTATTTACAATTTCATCATAAATTATTTCTGGATCATCATATTCTTTCAAGAGATTCCAATTGATTTTATTTAATTCCTTTTCAATTTTGTCATTGTTCATCCTAAGAAAGAATCCATCTTTGATTTCATTGTTTGTTGTTTGTTTTCTTTTTTCTTTTTTAATAATAATAATAATCCTGCTTTATTTATTGTCCGTGTTATTAAACGTTCAGGCACAAAGTCTGCTTATAAGCAAGCATAAGCGTATAAGCGTATAAGCAAGTATTTCTTATTTCTATTGCATTTAGTATTTATTGTTAGGACAATAGCTAATTAGGAAGTTCAAATTATTTCATTAACCAAAAATTGCGTTAGTTTCAATTTCAATTCATTTTTATTATTAAATAATAATAATAACAATTTATTATAATAATTTATTCAGTAATGGTAATTACACATTTATCAAACAATATGACAAATGCGTGCACGAAGCCAATATAGCTTGTATGTTCACCGAATTAAAATCAGAAAAGTAAAAGTACATCCAGTTTCTCAAATCACAATTTGAACATTATATTTTGTACACTAGCACACTTATTATAGATAAAGTTACTTAATCCTGTTAGTAAATTTTACCAATGCCATTCCTTATTTTTTTCGTATATTTGCTCTAATTAAATGTTTTCTAATTTCAAAAGGTATCTCATTAAGAATAGTTGGTACAATAAATTCATTGCACCTTCTGCCACATGAATTTCTCCATGATGGTATTTTAAGCCATGCGGAAAAGTTTTTACCCTCTCTATCTGTTCTTTTTTGGTATATATTATCAAAAAAGCAGTTTACTATTAATGTTAATTTAAACAATTTATTAAAATTTGGAAGTTTATATTTTTTTAAGATATCCTTTGTCGATAATTTATGTGTATATCCAAAAAGTGCTTTAGTTGTTTTGTTTAAGATTTTTTGAAGCCTTTCAATGTAATTTTTAGTTGTCGCTCTCTATATGGTGCAAGAATAGCGAACTTGTGAAAGTATCCACGATTCATATAGAATTTTTTAATTTCAATTCCAACAGTTTTATTTACAAGGAATAATATAATAATAATAATAAGAATAATAATAAATCATACAAATCATTTCTATGACAAGACATGAGCAAGAGTATTTAAAAAAAAGTATTGAAAATACGAAGAAAAGTGATAAATCGTAGTTACTTTTAAAGAGGTCTGTAACATTTCCGATGAACTAAATTTTGGTTGAGAACGTCTTCAATAGAGAGGCTAGAATCAAAAAAGTAATCCGTTATTTTCACGATACTAACTAACTATTTGCAACAGTTAACATGTTAAACAACTTTTTCTTCACACCACCTTACTCTTTGTTTTTTAAAGTTAAAATGTTTGACAAAAAATTCACAAAAAAAAATTCACAAAAAAAAGTTATTGTGAATAAATAAGCAAAAAATAAAATTATTCATCTATTTCTACTAGTTAATGCTATTACCATTCAGATATAATTTCAAAAATTTTACTTTTGGACTCCAAAAATTAATCATCAGCAACCGCATTATTTGTAGCACCAAAAATAGGCATTGCAGGGTTATGGTGGGTAAGCAGAGGCAGAGCTGAAACTAATCTGACCACTAATAGGAAAGGAGACCCTGGCAAATTACTTGCCAGACGGCCGGTCACACTATCTTTAGGCAGACTACCAGCTTCTTTCAGCAGCTAAAGAGACGTTCTCGTGGCCTTTATGACAATCGGAGATTTCGCGATATTTCTTGGTTCAAATCCCAAGTTTTTCCCTTTCCCCTACCATTCTTCTCTCGGTTTATTTACAATTGAAACAAATTATTTCTCTTACTCCATTTAAAAAAAAAGAACCCATACCGTACCACTGCTGAAAACGCCTGAAATAACCGGATGATCTTCCACACGAAATCGCGAATAGAGCGGTTAATCAACGATCTATGACGGATGCTCCAATCTTTCTTCCAATGCCTCAAGGATAGATGCGCAATAGCCTTGGGACAAAAATTACGAAAACCCAAACAGCGCCAACAGTATGGAAATTCTCCGCCAGGTTCGCTAGTAGCTTCCCTACTCAGCAATACACAATTTGAATGGTGGCACGTAATAACCAATCCGGAAGTAAGTCACGCCGCATATGGGAAGTGGCCATTGTTGGTAAATGAGAGTCCTTCAATTTCACAGGGAAGAAGGACGGGAGAAGGGGAGGGGAGAGTAGGGAGGTGAAGCAATTGCGCATGCTCCGTGACATGGTGCACTGCTTCCTATAGTATAAAAGCAAAAGGAACGAGACGGTAGAGCACGATACCTTAGTCCACCAAAAGGTTGTTTGATCTCTCCTTCCAGCTGTCACGGACTATTGCCTAATCATGATTGCTAAGGTAGGTCTGCAGCAGGATGGTGGTGGTACAGCGTAATACCGCGGCGGCATTGACTGTGTTATGAACTTTAAAGGTCGTTTTTATGCTTTCGAAAAATTTCGGTCTCTATATATTACAAATACATTATTTTAAAACCTGATTTTCCTTACGTGAATTTTAGTTATGTCTCATGTTTTCGATAACTATGGTCTGATTAGTAAAAAAATATTAAAAAAAAAACTTTTTTATTACGCTAAACCATAATATTTTGATGAAAAAGTCGCTTACTATTTACTTAATTAATTAATTATTATTATTGTTCACTACAGTTGTAGTTGGTAATCATTCAATTTAATATAAAAAACCAAACTTTGTTTTGAGTTAGAATTTCGAAACCAGGATTACTCGTTTTCGATAACTATGGTCTGATAATTAAAAAATATTTAAAAAAAAAACTTTTTTATTATGCTAAATGTATTAACCATAATAGTTTGGTGAAAAAATCGCTTACTATTTAATTAATTAATTAATTACTATTATTTTCACTATAGTTGTAGTTGGTAATCATTCAGTTTAATATTAAAAAAAAACTTTCGTTTTGAAATTAAAATTTCGAAACCATGATTACTCGTAAAAATGCTGTTTCATTTGTGAATTATTTATTTTCGATATTTTAGTCTAAATTGTGAAAATTCAACTCTCGAAATATATATGAAGTGAAATATCATAAGTAACCACTTTTTAATATTTCTTTTTTACCATATCGATTAAATTGGTAGTATTAAGGTAAATATAATCATGTTTCTTTAAATATTTCAAGGAATTAGCATACTACTTTAAAGTCAAAATATGGTGGTATCTCTACCAGTGCGTTGCAGTATCTAAAATAAATTGAAAAAAAAACAATTTGGTCAGTTTCCATTTTCATTATAATTATGTACTAAACCAACTGCAGCTAAATTTGGTTATATTTCTGCAAACGTTTATATGCTTTACCAAAATTATACGGGTTAGCAAAATTTTAGTGCATTACCAAATTTCTACAAAATAATTCAAACATTATCCAAATGCTTACAATTTAACAGTTTTACAATCTATATAACTGTATAGCGTAATATTTGTTTGTTTGTGTGTCGCCAGATTACCGAGATTCCCACTACTAATTCTTATTTCTTTTGTTTGTGTGTCCAGACGGAATGTATGCCAAAAGGAATTGTCTCTTCTGTATAAGTAATGATTAAAACTGTGTTTTCAACAAAGAGGCACACACAGTACGGGTGAAGTCGTATGTTTTCAGTCACAATATTTTCATGCAAACGGGATTTGGCACCTATGTCTCTTAACCCTGAATCTAACTAAATCCAATGAAAGTTTGGCCTATTGCTAATAGGAAATCAGTGTTTTTATGCAAACGGGAAATCACTAGAATGCTCTATAAAACAGGGCGTATACGGGGGGCTGCCCCAGGAATATATAATTTCAGGAGTACAGTTGCGTAGTAACGAGGAGTAACGAACTCCAACTGATTTAGTACTTTAGCTTTTGAGTGGTCACGTTATTATTTAGATCATAGCCAGCTACTTCAAAATAAAAATTCAACCGGGGAGCCGAGACTGGAATGAGAATCAGCAGATTTATCCACCTTTCTCTTCTCAACTAACTTGACGTGAAAACTAAACTTTAAAAAAATTCCTTTTAATGTATACGCAGTTATTTTGTAACACAACATAATACGCTTTAGGGGTCAGAGTCCTTCACCCCTGGTTCCCGCAGAACTCTTTATGTTCTCCTGATCATTTTCGTTTTATTTGTTTAAAAAAAATAATTAAAGCAATTAACTGAAATGGATGGCCTCATTCTCCTTTGATAAGGAAAAATGGTTAGATTTGTATAATTGTTTAAAAATTGTTAAAGGCTCTGTTGAAGTAGCAGTTTAAGAACTTAAACAAAGCTTTCTAATTTGTGCTCATTTTCTGTCACTAGTCTAAATAATTCATAACTAACTCTTTGGTAAATCAGCATTTCGACCCTGAGAATGCACTAATCATATTATAAGGCCAAGAATTTTTTTTCATTTTTTTTTCCAAAGGAGAATTATTTTAGGCTAGAAATAAAAAATAAGAGCAGAATTTGAAAACAACCTAATGGCAGCCTGTTTTAAATTTAATTGCAATGTAGTAGTGATAGTGTAATGTAAAAACAAGCTCATATTGAGTAAAAAAAATTCAGCGTGCAACAGGCGTCAATTTTTGGTTTAAATCTAAACTGCACTAATTAAAAAAAAAAAAACTTAAAATCAAACTTTTTAAACCAACTGTGATTTGAAAATTGTCTTGAACAGAATTTTGAGTTTTGTAGTGTGTTAAGGTCACAGCTTATAAAGTATGTTACAACATTTCTCCACTTCGTTTCGGCATAAATACCTATTTATTTCGCTATTATTTATGTTTTATCTTTGAATTTTCGTACTGTATTGAAAAAAAAACTCGTTCAACAGATTATTAGGTTTTAGTGAATCATTTTTTTTCCCTTTCTGATGGTAATTATGTTCAATTATGCAAAACGATGTAAAAAAATCGTTGAAAAATATCGTGATAGCGTTTTAGTGTTAAAAATTACAGGGCGTGGGTAAAATAAGAAAAAATATAAAGCCTAATTGCACGTTTAACCAGTTTTTATGAAGGTGCTGAGACACTGGAGGAAGTAAAGGGAAAAAAATGGGTTCCTTCAGAAAAATAAAAGTAAACCTTGTAGATATTATTATATTTTTAACAAATGTTTTATTTAGTGCCCTATGTTCCTTTATCCTATGCGTACAAGTGCCCACTCAATCGCTCTGACGCAAAGTTTTGAAGAATTGCTATAAATATATAGATATTATTAGGCAGGCGTGTAGCAAATTGTACGATTTTAAATAATAACAGACGTTACAACTTTGGAGTCTTGACTCTTATCTCCGACAAAACCTTGTATATTAAAAACCAAAAATAACAAAATAAGGGTTAATATTTGAAATTAAGGGTTAATTTAACGTAATAATTTACGTTAAGGGTTCAGTTGGCCTTTATCAGTCTATTATGATACAGGTTAAAAATCTGAGAAGGAAAAAATGGCAACGTACCACCATCGGCTTAATAGCTAGACCCATTTAATACGGTCAGTAAACGGATGGCCCCAAGTTCGAGGCAATTTGTCAATTTTTTTTTTCTCACGTGTTCTGTTGCATGTACCAACTTTTTTTTTCTGTACATGGCATTACTAGCTTCTACAGTATGTCTATATTTTCATACTATTGCAAAAATATTATCCGTTAAGGCTTCTCGCCGCTGGCATAGTCTGCACGTACCTACCCTGCCTTTCGTTATTTTGTTGCAGATTTGATTTTTTTTCATACATTTAAACTTATGGCTATGTTTTTTTGTCAACCCTCCGCAGCTGTCTCCATAAAGTTTTTGTTTTCATTTTAAAATTACGGTGCAGTACCCCTAACGTCCGTTAAGACTTATTCCATCAACACAGGAGGGAACCAATTTAAATTGACGTTTGCATCTATCATTTAATTCGTAAAGTACCAATGGAAAAAAAAGGAGAAAAATTCTACCCTGTCTTGGCCGTGAAGAGGAAGCTAAACAGGGAAGCGATGCGGGGAAGTGGTAGGGATGGTAGCTATTAGCACGTTTTTTTTTTAATACTTCCGTTTCGTATAAAAACTTGTTGGCCCACCAATTAAGAAGCTAATAGCCAACGCCCGAAAAAAAATTCTTCCTGATCATACATGCTAATTTATTAGCCTACCAAAATTAACGATGTTTTCTTTTCCTTCAAAGTTTTTTTGTAAGTGAAAACAAAATGGTGATGCACGTAGCCCTGCACTTGATCTACTTTCTCTTTTGGTCTTTCCCTTTACTTACTGGCTTACTCTCGGGGAACAGTGTAGCAAGTATAAAACAACTTTTAACCACTTCAATTGATACTTGACGTCCTTTCTAATCATACTGGTTTGCTTAGCTCAAAGCAATTTACCACAATAAAAATACTATAATTTTCCTCTTGAAGTGGGGTTTTCAAGAAGGCAGACGTCATTCAGTGTTTAAAAGGCATTTACTACACCAATACCATTTCTACATTAAAACGCATTAAAAAAATTTTTTTGGGCTTGCAACTCTACGAATCTTACGCTCTGAAGACGCTGTGCACTGATACGACCAACTCAGCCTCCATACATGTGTACACTCCCAGTATACAAGTTGTGTAAACTGAGTTGGTACGCAGCGATGTGTGCCATCTGTGTGGAACGTCTTCAGAGTGCACGACCGTTAAAAAATAAATACCATGGTTTTCGAAACTGCCAGCGTCGATATTTGTGTGCTGCACCCCAGTATTTTATACATGCATTTTAGTAACAAATTAGATTCAACTAATAACGCATTCAGTGGTGGCTTTTCAAGCACTAATATTTTAACGAAACATTCATTATTCCTTTCTTTAGTTAGAAGCAGGCAGTAGCCAGCCGAGTGGTTAGAAACGTAGTCTCCAAAACAAATGAACGCCACATACGGAAGCGGCTAATTGTGGACCTTGTATTGCACACCCCATAAAATCTTACAGTGTTTGTTAAAGAGTTCGGTGGGAAGAAGGGACGGAAAAAAGGAATATTATTTTGATTTGTAACCAGGACGTACTTTACAGTAAGGGAGTTTTATTTATATATAGGCTATATATATATATATATATATATTTTTATTTTATTTATAGTTTGCCGTAGTTGCAGTTGTGGTCAGTGTAATAGCAGCCAACGACTACTACAAGCCATCATACGAAGACCACTACGATGTAAGTAAAGCTTATAAGTATTTCCTTTGAATATGCCATACCAGCACTGAACTTCAAGTGATAACGCATTCTCGTAGAATTGGCAATATCAATTCTGGACGCCAAAATTGATTTTATTTTCATTTTATTTTAGAACCCCCGTATTTTACAAAACCTTCCAATTTCATTACACCCATATAAAATTATAAGGCATAAATTATTTTAAAAATCGGCTCAAATTCAAGTAAAATTGCCCTATTTTAATAATAGTAGCCTACTGTCGCACATTTTTAATTGCACTGTTACTCTGAAATTTAATGAATTATTTTAAAAACAGAATCGTGCAAAACTAGTGTATCTGAAAATTAAGGTGAACGTTGTTTTAAAATTGAGACACTCGCTAGAGTGTCACCCTACAGATAAAATATATACCTGAGCGACCACTAAATATTTGTGTAAGGTAGTTTGCTAAGGAAGTTAGCTAAGGTAGTTTGGCTATTTTTAGATGTTTGATGATAAATAACAGTGCAACCTTCGTTTGAACGGGAGATTTTGGTCACCTGACAACATAAAAGTCACTCTGACAGAACTTAAAGTTTATTTGTTGTAAAAACGCCGTGAATAACGTTGATTTTTGCCGAATCACTGGTTACTATAACTCCAATTTTTGATTCACTCAAACAAAATAATTTAAGCGACAGATACGAATGAAATTTGGTATTAAGACACTTTTAAGTCCTATATGTGCCTTTTATTAGCACTGCCGCCAGGAAAAACGCCACTTGTTATCAAAGTAATTATCACTCTTTATTCGTTAACGAGTAACAATGCAAACTAACTACTACAATAATTGGCAAAACGAACATTGTCGATACAATGTACGTGCTACTCATTGTTGATGGTTGAATGCAAATCGACGTACGGCTTCGTGCCAAGGCTCTTGATTAAAATCAATTCAAGTCAAATCAGGTCTGTACGATTTTTGTGTATGGCGTTCGGCTTCGGGCCAGGGCTCCAATTTAAATCAAACCAGGTTCCTGGTTCCTAGGTTCGCCCGGTAACATTTTGAGTCGAGTTGTATTGGTTTTAATTAAAAGGTTGTGAACGTGCGGCTTTGGGCCAAGGCTCCGAATAAATAAATAAAATAAAATGAACTCAGGAAACGCTTCAATTTATATGACTGAAGCCCTCACTCCATTAAAACTAAATCTCCGTTCCTAATCATTTTTTTCCGATAAAACTTGGCAAGATAGTAGATAACTGAGCACTGGCAAAATATAAGATGCGACCAAAAAACAAACAAAAAACTGCAAACGAAGTGATATCCGCAACAAAACCCACAACGGTTAAAGAACCTGCCAAGTTTCAACCAACCAAATAGTGATATCAGAACAAAAATGGCTGCCACCAAGTTTCTACTGAATTTCTTCGTAATTTCTACATAGTTTCTTCGTAATTAAATCGAATTGTTATATTGTAGTTGTAACACAACGAAAAAACTTGGGTTTTCCGGTTAAATTTTTCTATCTAAATTATTCTACTCATCGTTGTGAGGCAGATAACCCAGTTTAAGTTCGTTATCCCGTAAAGTAAAAACAAAACTCCCTAAACAAACTAAACTATCGCGCTAACTTGTTTCCATCTCATAATAGCTAAAAAAAAAAAAAAAAAAATGGATTTCACCAACTTGGACCGAAAATATCCGGAAACAAAACTTGTTAAGGATTCCCGCCAAGCTTTCCGGCCGGAAGTTACTAAACCAAACGCCAAGCTCTTTCGCCAAGTTAATCCCACCGATTAAGACTTTCAAACGTTAAATTAAATAATTTAAAATTGCGCAGTAAGCAATTTTTTTTATATTCATTTTACCTTCGAACTCTTAGTCGGTGGGATTAGCTTAGCGAAAGTGCTTGGCGTTTGACATCACGACTTCACACAGCCGAAAAGCTTGGCGGGAATCTTTGACAAGTTTTGTTTTTGGGGTAGATCTTTAGTCTACGTCTTGCAGCTGGCATTTGATGATTGGCAACGTTGCATTTAGTGTTTAAACGCTTTCAATATATATTCAACGCCATAAAATCATTATCATTTTATTGATTAGGCTGTGTTATGCTGTCATTAATTTTGTAATAAATGTGTATTTTTTTATTATTATTATTCCAATGGGACAAAAATAAATATAGACTTTTTTTCGGTTTTATTTGAATGACGGCACACTTGTAGGAAAATAAAAAAACCACGACCGCTTGAAAATGAAATTTAAAACGTTTTGGCAGACTTTACTGATTTTGACATTCGCCATCTATTGAATATTTGACACCTAGCAAACTTCGGAGGGCTTAATGAGTGTGCTATGTTAATGTACACAGGCATCCCAGTATGTTAAATATGATAGAGATAATTGTGGATCAGACGACGTTTGGGAAAAACATAACATTAAAAGGGCCAAAAACGCATATATCAACTAAGTGTCTTTATTGGCCATTTTGAACAATCCTTCACGCAAAAGAAAGGATCGAATGCTGTACATGTTAAAATGCAACAACCAAGTTAATTTGTGGTACTTTCAAATAAAACGGGTTACGATGGGGAAAATCTTTGTTAAAATTTGTAGGCAGTGCACGAACTCATTATTTTTGTATTCAAGACTGTTCGAAAAAGAAGAATGGTGGCAAGTGTTCAAACCACCGATTCCCCTCTAACGTTGATCCTTGCAGGTGGAGTTTACCAAAAAAAAAATCTGTAAGATTGTACCACAGTACCGTCTATTATCTTTTAGAGTGAACTTTAAGGCATTGGTGCTCGAGAACATACCGTACTTTTCACGTTAATATACACATACTTGAGTGATATGCAAAGCTTTGATCAAAATCAGTTTCTCTGAAAATATTTTTGTGTGCCGGTATTAGGGGTGGAATTTCCCAGGGCGCTAGGCGACGATCGTCATCAGGGCCAACAAGTGTAGGGGGCAACATTTCTATCTTTTTTTTTTTTTTTTGCACATCCCAAACTGTGCCAGGCAGATGCTGATGCTAGGCATTTGTATTATCCGCTTACAAGTTTGTTGAAGATTATAACAAAAGATGTACCAATCTAAAAAGTTTGTTATGTCAAGATGACTCCGTAAGTTGATTAAAACACGCCACGTAACACAAAACCGTAAATTCTAATTTCACATTAAAGTTTTCACCTTCCCTGACCCCATCTGTGATTCACCATGTGAACTTGGCTGCCTTCTTAAAACCCGGGTTCGGTTCTGGTGAAAGGAAAAGAATACGAAGGTTATTCTCTGGATGTTTACGCGCTCTTTTCACGAAGCTTTCCTCCAGGAATTCCGATTTCTTCCTCCTGCGGCAAAAAACAACTGATACGATGGTGGTTCCTTCCACTTAACATCTGCCGCTTGGGACTTCAAAAAGCTTTAAGCTAACTGACGGACACATTCCGTTCTAATGTATTCTATTTTGTTCTATTCTATAATGGCATGCTGGCCCCTCAGCAGAGTGGTATGATTATCACTTGTTGAATATTCATTTGTAATTATTTTAGTGATAGTTTTACTTTCCACGAAATACTTTATAATGTGTATGTTTTCGTTTATTTACAAAGTCGCATCGAAAACCTGAGCAGCATTAAGAAAGACTTTCTAATTTGCTTGTTACCAGTGTAGCCACCACAAAAAGTATAAATCAATGACGTGTGAGTGCGTCGAAGCTGATCTTATGCAAACAAGCTCAAGATTTAATAAGATGGTCATAACACTTTTCGCGCAGTCAGATTTTAGTTATAGTTGCGACTTTTTTTCATACATTGAATTTAGCAAACGTTTTATTTGAGTTTGCAACAGTAGGTTAGATGCTCCTGCTGATATAAATGATTCGAGTTTATTAAAAAGGTTAAAAACTCATTCTCATTTAAAGGTGTAACTTTGCTTTTGGCAATAAGCCACTTAGGAGATTGTTATTATTCCGTGTCACTTGATTGCTCAATGGCTGACAATGGGGCACGGCTGCTATTCGTGAAAAGTTGTTTTTATTTCTTTATTTTAAAAGTGTTCATATTAGTGTGAATTTTGGTTTTAACCTTGGTTTCAACTCATCATAGGTTCACATCACTTCTATAAAGAGACAGTTTTACTAGAATGTTAGGCTCATATTCGGAATGTCCACTTATTGCCAAGGAAGCCTTGCATAGCGTCAGTATTTTCTGTATACTCACAACTGGTTCCCTCCTTGGTAAATCATTCTTGATCACTGTTCTGACTTGGAGTAGAACTAACAATGTGGACACCACTTGAAGGCTTCTGTCGGGTCGTTCCATGGATAACTGTAAACAAAGCAAAAGTGTGTGATGCCCCTAGGATCCTACAAAATCTATACCTTTATTAGCAAAAATGAATTTATGCTACGTTAAAGCGGGTTTTACTTGTAGGCTTGTCATGATTTTTCCCATCTAAAATAATTCAATTATCCTATCAGCTTGTTTAGAAAAGCGCAACTAAAACTATGCCGGGCCAAGCCAGTGGGCCCAGTGCCTAACCGTAGTATATGCCAGAGAGCTTACCGACGAAATGTTCACAAAGTGAATTGGCATTTGTTAAGAGAGTGGCGTCCTCTACTCCCAAGAGCATATGCTTCCGGTGAGTGGGGAGAACCTAAAAATAATCAACATTGTCTTATTTATTGCAGAACATCGATTACAAATTCAACTATGACATCAAAGACGATTACACTTACAACTACCAGTCACGTGACGAATACAAGGACGGCAAGAACGTGTACGGCAGCTACTCTCTTGTTGAACCTGATGGCAAAATCCGCGTTGTCAACTACAAGGCTGACGACTACGGATTCCACGCCGACGTAGACTACAAGGGAGGATATGACAAGCCCAGCTACGGAAGTGGCCACGACTACTACCCCAAATACAAGCCAAGCTATCAACCATCCTACAAACCTTCTTACAAGCCAAGCTACAGTCCCAGTTACCAACCATCCTACAAACCCAGCTACAAGCCGAGTTACGGATATCAGCCAAGCTACTACAAGCCTAGTTACCAAACTGCCTACAAACCCAGCTACGGACACAATTACCAATCTGCCTACAAACCGAGCTACGGTTACCACTCGCATTATTAAAAAAAAATCAATGCGTTTCATCACCGTGTTTGATACCTCATTCATCCAAATTTCATGAAAACAAAGCGTGAGAAAAACTGTACCCAAAAAAAGTAGGTTAATCTATAACGTGTTTATAAGTGTGAATACCATTGTTCAACGTTGTTCCGCGATGTGGACCTTTTTAATACGAAAAAAGAAAACATACCCTTGTATATAGTTAATTTATGTTGCAACGATAGTGCTGTTGTTGTGATAATAAATGAAAATAAACTTGTTATATAAAATATTACATTTTCGTAATTTTTTTTTATTATTACTATTTACGGACATGTGTGGGATACAAGAATAATAACATGAAGCATGTAACGTTCTCTGCATTATTTCCATTTATTTGCAGTAAGTTTTTTACAGCTCATGTTTTCGGTGTAGTACGATTGTTCGACTTTTACATAAACATCCGTTCGACTTCTTAGTGACAGTCTTGCATACCAGAATACGCCGGATCTGTCACAGTTGTGTAAAATTGAGCGTTGGTTTTCTCGAGTGCTCCCATGCATCAGCTACTCAGCAAGTAAAATTTGAGTCATCCACAGTAGCTACTTCACATCCAAAAAATAGTCGTGGTTTGTGTGTTCATACAACTAATTTCACATCCAAAGCTTACTCTAAAGCTACACAAAAGTTGTTTTATTTAAAATTCCACTGTTCTTTTATTCATATTGCCCCTTCCCCAAAGAAACCTACAAGTGTCAGTTTGTAAACTATATCGTTAAATCATATTAATATGGATCGTCTCAATTTGTAAAATTAACAAGTCACTCAGTAAATTACCCCCGGGGAGACTGCAGATTACATGATTCACTGTTCTGAAAGCAAATTCCCTACACATTCATTCCAGTGAAAAGTTCAGTTTTATACTTCGTTTACCGTAATATTATAGTTTAAATGCATGGTTACCTCCTTCCTCAGTTAAAAGTAGTCAATTTATAATTTAAGTTTTTGATATTCACATTTAGAATTCATACAACTTGCTTATGAAACTGACAACAATTTTAATCTTTAGGCCTATTCCAATAAAGCAGAGGCAATTTTTATTGCTTTATTAGTCTGAATAGAATTTAAGAAATGATCATTGGTTTACTAATAATAATTAATTTTAAACAATTTGTGTGAGAATAACTCTGAATAGTTCATTTTTAAAACTGACATTTTTTTGTGAATAACACAGGCGAAACGGCCTATGCTCTTTATTAATAACTTAAGTGTTTCATTATGAACTAGATTATTTTTGGTTGTTAACATCTCTGTATTACACCGCACGAAAAATAGATTGGCGATAAATACCAAGCCTCTATCTTCCTTTGGAATTATCAGTACGAATAATGGGATAGTGCTTCTCAATCATGGCGTTATCAGCATTGTGAGGTTTTTCGAATAGGAATGTTGCAAACAATAACGCATTAAAGAATTTCTCCTTATATTATTCTCCAATCTCTTCTTCCCATGGTGTTATTTGTCATTATCAAGATGAATTTTCTAACATCAACTATACTAAACACCTGCGTTCGTTGTTATGCTTCCATGTCTAGATGAAACACAAAGTAATTATTACAAAAGCAGCTAATAAATGCCACACTCTTCATAGTTCGATTCGATACACCTCGATTAAATGCAGAGAGAAAAACTAATCTATTCGTCTCACACTTTTAAGGTCAAGGGAATGTCCCGTACTCAACATATATCGCTAAGAAATCATTGTCTTAAAGATCTATAACCGGATATTTGAATTCTTAAGCATTAACACATAACATTCGTCATAGATGCAGACAGATGGAAGCAAACTAACAGTCCACCAAGCTCACTACTCAACTCACACACATACATCTCCCCAAAACAAAACTTGTCAAGGATTCCTGCCAAGCTTTTTGTCCTTTTGAAGTCGTGATATCAAACCCCGAGTTGTTCACCAAGTTAATTACAAAGTGTTAAAAAATTGCTTGCTGTAGTTTTCTAGTATTTTATTTAACGTTTGAAGTCTTAGTCGGTGGGATTAACTCGGCAAAGGAGATTGGTGTTTGTTATCACAAATTCAAACGGCCAAAAAGCTTGGCAGGAAATCGTTGCTAAGTTTTATTTGGGAGAGATATCATATTTTGTGGGCCCGAATTGAAAAGATCCAATTTTTTCCCCCTTGGTATCATGAGATGTAACGCGAAAGTAGTGTCCCAAATTTATTTATTTTTTCCTTAGGAGGTTTACGTGTTTCTTAATGAAGGGAAACTATGAAAGCATGTTTCTTTTGTCGGCATGGTCACCGAAAGCGTATTATTCACAGTGGGAAAGCAACAACTCTTCGATTCGTGCTGCTGTTGTTTTGCTGCTTACTCGCGTACTTCATGTTCATTGTTGTAAGCAAAAATGCTGTGCGTCGTTGTTCTTTCGAGCAGAATTGTTAGCATTATTGTTTTTCTTACGGTAGCCGAACCCAGACTGTATTAACTGCCCCACTGGTGAATGATGTAACTTAGTTCTTAACATTCGCTGGCAGGGATGATTAGCGTTCGAGCTGCACGAGAATTTTCCGGGAAAAAAGTATACGGCAGAGGTTAACAAAATGTAACAATGCTGGAGTTGAGGCGCACAAGATCGGTTTCCTCGAACAAGATGTTACGATGCTTGGGTGCTGGAAAGTAACATTGTCATTACATCTTTTTCGAGTTAACACTGTCGGCCAGCGACAAGTAAATTCGATGCTAAGAACCAAAATAAAATGATCCCGGGTTTTAAGTTGGATTTCTCCAGCTAAACTGTCCCTCGCATCGTCGTGGTACAGATAATCCAGCCGAGTTCGTGCTCCCTAACAGCAAAACCCGCTATTACAAAATAAAATGATTTTGGTTTTAACTTAAATCTTCTAGTTTTAAAGGGTGCAAGGTAGGACCTATGTGACTGAATGACTATAGGGCCGACACGACTGAATGACTGATTTAGTTCTTCAATGCGGACTTCGGGAGCCAGTTGAATGGCCAAACTGTTTTCCGCGATTTTTTTCTACGATTAGTGTAACTTCCAGCAACAATGCAGATTCAACTCCGAATCCAGTTAACACAGCTAAGAGATGTTTCGCTCCTGCTCCTTTTGTTTTCAAACAAAATTTAGCGGACACACACATGATAAACCAAATCGTAGCAATGACAATAAAAAGGAAGCGAAAAATTCAACAGCTTAACAAGAAGCAAAATAAGGATTAGAGCTCGTATCCCCATGGAACTCACGGCTGTGAAGATACACAAATAAAGAAAAGTTAGAGATTCCTTGAACGAAACTAACTGTAATTTGAACTCCGATTCTAAGGAACAAGGATTGTGACACGCCAACCAGCATTCACTCGCACTAATCTACTTCACTAATCACAACGGTAGCATGAGTTTTAATTCTGTTTCACGTGCATGTATATGTTTATATTTTGTGTGTGTACAATAAAAATACACACACAAAATATAAACATATACATGCACGTGAAACAGAATTAAAACTCAAACCCACACACAAAACAAACACCATAAACAGAACTATACTACAAATTTGAAAAAAATTAAAACACGACATAGAGCAAAAACAGAACCAACAAGCAAAAAAACCACAGACAAAAAAATTCCCTTAACTAGGAGTCTGCATGTTTGACAAATTATAAATGCCCACACAAAATACACATACACACAAAGCCACTCACGCAAAACAGACTTAGAATATAAAACAAACACAAGCAAAACAAATAAAAAAAATTTTAAAAATCGCCTGTGTTACAAAAATTAAACACACGCACGTACGCGCACACAAACATGGCGTATTTCAAAGACAAGCACCGTTCACTTTCTGACATAACCAGTGAGTAAAAACAATCTTTGTTTCCTCGAATTGGAGTTTAAATTATACTTCGTTTCGTTCGAGTGAACTTTTATCTGTTTTTTATTTGTATCCCTTCACAGCTGTAAGTTCCATTACATATGTTTTTTTTCTAAGCGGCGATGTCTTTTTTAGTTCAGTATTGAGATTGATTGGTTACTTGAATTACGCTTGCCCCAAGCCAAGGCAAAACTATACAGACGATTCCTAAATTTCTTCTTTCCGCACGTCATGGAAGAGTTCATTTTCCTGAAATCCACTATTTGCAACGTTGTTAGGCAAATGGCAACGTCATTCACCAAAAAAGGAAGCGCTTGGCTGTGTCGCTAATCATATGACTTTTATGTTGTCAGGTGACGAAAGCCTGTGATCAAACGAAGTTACAGCTTTTAGTAATCTCTCGTAACCGAAACAGCCGAATTGCGCCTGAATGAGCTGATGTATACGGCTTGACGTTTAGCGACGTCCGCAGCCAAAGCCGTCCCTGTTTCATGTGCTTCGTTTTTAACAGCCATGCCCGAACAGAAAGTCGTGGCTGTATTTACGCCAAAAAAATTCGAACCATGTCGTTGTTGGCAGAAGATTTTACAACAGCAGTTTGTTTACTAAGAAGAGTTAGTAACATTTAAGTTTTAGATGTTTAATCGGATCTGTGTTGTTGTCCTCCATGCGATTTCTTCCTACTGTGATGGAATCTGAAATAGAAATTCAAAAGGCAACGGAATAAGTTTGTTTGCATCTGCTTTTCTTAAAAATATAAAACAAAAACAAAATAGATTTGCGTCTGAGAATATGCTATCTGGCAGACTTTTGGTGTCGCCTTTTTCTGGTTTGTAGGGAGATCAACTGTGTGTTGATATCAGCGCCACCATCAATCATGACAGCGTGAAGCTAAAACAACGAATTCAGAGTAAAGTCCAGTTGAGACTCCAGCACTCGATGAAACACTCTGAGCCCACGAAGATTTCCATCATGATGGGGAAAGACTACAAGTTGAAACGGTCAACGACAGTTTAAAGTTTACTACTTAAATGAAATACTGAAAACTAAAGAAAAAAAGCTACATAAAACGAAAAATTTATAAACCTAAAGGTCAACATAACTATTACGGGATAAAACTAGGCCGTCTTTGCCAGAAGTAGCAGTTCCCCACAAGTTCCCCACTCAAGTAGCAGTTCCCCACACTAGTCACCAGCAACTTGTTGCTTCAGCAATTCCACCACCTAACAATAGTGTCGTCACTCCAACTGTCAAATACGTCAATGAGTTTACAGGGGGCCTGCATCATGGTCATATCAAAGAATCAATTGTTCACATAATGCTGCCTTGAGCCCGTAGTTTTCCGGGTCTTTCTGATCACACACACGTATAGGGCTCTTCACTAGTCTACGTTTAGGGCTCTCCACTAATTTAGTTAGGGCTCTCCACTAGTCTACATAATAAGATATTTAAAATCAAGAATAGTGAGAGTGATATTTTTAAGAGCCGTTAAGAAGCTAAGAATCGCTTTAACGATCATCACTTTAAACTTGGAGTGCACGACGAATTCTACAACAGCTTGTGCGTCATTTTAGCCGAACTAAAATAAATTTAATTTCTCCTTATAAAGTCGCTACGTTTTTTTTCACAGTTTCTAAAATTAGTGACACGTAGTGTTCATTGCGTCATTTGGTTGAGTTGATTGCGTCACATGGTGCACGCCCTAAACAAAAAAATAATAAAAATAACGGGTTTCCTTTGGGCCATGTCTTTTCTTGTTATGGTTCCATCATTCAATGTAATTACGTAGACTTTCCCGGTTCGTTAATCATTTTAATGGCCAGTTGTAAATCGCAGATGGATGTATGAAGTTGTAAGGAGTTGAAAAGAAAGAACAATGAAACAAATAAAGTAACGGAAAATTTAGGAACTATACAATTTGTCTAATGTGTATAACAGCGAAGCAAACATTAAGCTAACACTTGTTGTAAAAGTACAAAGGCGTGCATTAAAATGTAAAAAAAAAAAAATATCTTTCCCTGCGATGAGGAGCCAGCTTGACATAAAAATAGTTCCTTTAATTTTCGGTTAGCTTCGTATTACGACATACGCTAGTGTGCCTCCCTCCTCCCCCACCCACTCCAAGATTCAGAGACAACACCAACGTCCATTACACTAAAGTTTGACTGTTTGCAGGCATCTAAGAAAAAATAACAGGAAAGGCTGACACTTCGTTTTATCGGGTTACATTGGTCACCTGACAATATAAAAGTCACGATTATTGGGCCAGCTTAATGTTTTCTTGCTGCAAAACAGGTATCAGTAACGTTTATATTTGCTTAAAAAAAAGAAGTGATATCATATCAAAAACCAAAACTAGTCTAAAAAGGACCGCCAATTTCCGAATGGTACCGCCCTTCAACGGAGTGATATCAACACACCAAAACATTCGCCAAGTTAATCGCACCGAATAATAGTTTGGACGTTAAATGAAAACTTGAACATTGCTACCAAAAATAGCAATGCTCTAATTTTCATTTAACTTTCGAACTATTAGTCGGTGCGGCAAGCTTGGTAAATATTTTGGTGTATTGATATCACTCCTTTGAAGGACCGAACCATTCGAAACTTGGCGGTTCTTTTTACCAGTTTTGGTTTTTGATATGATAGCTAATGTGTAGCTAACATGCTAATTTTACGAAAATAAATTTTTCCAATGCGGTGCTTAAAACTGAAATTTTAGCCATAGTTACACCGTAGGATGTGCCTATTGCTGATTTGGGGACTAGGGGAAGCGTAAGTTCGAAGTAACCAATCAGTCTCAATACTGTTTAAAGTTCAGAGTTAAACCATTTTGTTTATGCATTTACTTTTAGGGAGCGCAATTCCAAATTGGGTTATCTGCCCCACTATGATGTTGATGAGAGGGACAATTTAGCTAGAGAGGTCCAAGCGGAAAACCTAGGACCTTTTGAAATTCCACAATCGACATGATCACGAGACACCAAAGAGCCTTTCTCGTCCCGAAAATTCCAGAGGGTGGCTGAGATCATGATCGAACCTGGACCTGCTGGCCAAGAAAAGTCATACTATACCTGTCGAGCCACCTGACTCCATTTTCTTGTTTTTGTTTTGATTTTAAGGAGCACGTACCTAAACTGGGTTATCGACCCAATTTTGTTTGTTTGTTTTTGCTTTTAGAGAGCACGAACCCAAACTGGGTCATGTGCCCAAAACGATGAGCACGAAACACGAGGAACAATAATCTGGATAAATCCAAACGGTAATCCAGAATATTTGGAAGACTCCATTTTTGTTGTTGTTTGTTTTTAGGGAGCACGAACCCAAAATGGATTATCTGCCCATTTTGTTATTGTAGATGTTTGTTCTTAGGGAGCAGGAACCCAAACTGGGTTATCTGTCCTATTTTGCGTCGGTAATACAACAAGGAACAGCATATTTGGCTTACAACAATGAACACTCACGGTGGAGAGATATGGTAAGGGGTAAATTAACCCCGGGGAAAGCGAAACCCGAGGTGGTCGAACCCTGGGGATTTTGAAAAGTCAAAAGTGGTGAGATATGCTCTTGTGTAAGTCTAGGGGAAGAAACCCCTGGGGTTTTGGTTAAAACACCCTCGCATGTCAATCAAACAACCAAAGATTAACTAGAATAGCGTTGATTACGCAATCCTTCACGCTAATTTTTGTGTGGTAAAGGCAGCAATAAAAATTCTTTTTGTTGTCCTTCCTATTAGCACATTTTCCTGTCAAGCCTCGCGTCATTTCTATTGAACAGCGTTGTATCGGGTTAAGCTGGGTCATTCAAGTTAGGTTTCGACTGGGTCGGCCAGTCAAAGGGTCTGAGCATCTGAATTTTGTTTTTGTCCTAATTGTTGCATTTGTTTGAAGCATGACAGTAAAGCAATGGGTTCACAACATAGAAAGCAGTACCGTAATTACAGGTTTACTTTTATTTATTTATTTTATAAAAACCAGTGACACCAATTCAAAAAAGTTGAAGCGTAGACAGCAAAATGTAATGCTCTACTTCTGAAATAAGTAAATCCATAAAAAAAACCTAAACTGTCGTACTAACATAACTTTTTAAGTGACGCCTCTTTCTGAGGTTCGGCTCCAACGTGACTTTATACTTACATCGTTTCTTTGCATTGTTCTACTAATTTAAAGGTATAAAAGCAACACTTATGCTGAGCATCAGGAACCAGGCTTCACTTAAAACCTGCGTTAGTACCACACCTTACTCATTTTTTTCTTGTGGCACTGATTTTAGGAATTTTATATGGAATGTTAGATCCTGCTGTCTAGACGTTAACTATTCAAATTTTTGTGTCTAAAGCTACCTATTTGGCGTAAGTTGTGTAAAACACAGGCATCGATCGATGTAAAATGGAGTATGATAGTAATGAAAGATTACAAGGTAGTTAATCAGAACAAAAGAAATAAGTCAAGTCGACTTAACTTACGTCGACTGGAATTCATGTTGCTTTAGGACAAAGATGGATACATGGACATTCAAGTTGGGGTGAGTTAGAAAGAAATTTGGTACATGGTAGTTTCTGCGAAGGTGATATAGCATCAACCAAAACTCATCCCTGTTCCTAGGTCCCATTCTGCTAGCTGGGCTTTCGTCTTCTGGCGTGCGTTCTTTTCAACCAATAATATAGTAAAGCTGTTGTAAGAGCGTTGTTGAAAATTGGTGTTAGGTAATTACATGGAAGTTCTTAAAGCACTTCAACTCCTTATGTTGATGAGTTAGTTTGAGATAAAGCGACTTGAATGTAGTTTCAGATGGTTTATGGACGTTCTTAAAGCTCTATACGAGCTGAATCAAGGTAACTTAGTCGTCTTGAGCTAAAGCGATTAACGTCGTCTCTTTATACCTCCGACAATGTTAACAAAATAAGATGGTATGAAAAGATATAACTGTTGCATATAACTCGATTGAAAATGTTTGTACATTCACTTATGAAACTTCAGTTTCATAAGTTTTCCTTCTTCAGATATTGTTTTCAGTTAACCTATTAATCATAATGAACATTTTACCCTGCCTCAGCCTTGGGTAGAATTTCACCTCAACTTTTGACGAATATTTACCTCGGGGTTATTTTCCCCGATGCATAGCTCACCACATCATTTTCCCCTGGGCTATTTGGGAGGTGGAATACTTCCCCCCCTGGGGTTTCTACTTTATACTTCCCCAGGGGTTCAGCACCAAATCCCTGGGGTTCGACCACCTCGACTTTTCCCTCCTCTTCTGTTTTCCCCCTGACCATAGCTCACCTTTTTGCAACCCCAGGGTTTTTTTTACCCAGGGGAAACAAAAACCCCGGACCATATCTCTCCACTGGAAGACGTGAATAAGCAGACGACAACAGCAGCACGAATGACGTATTGTTGCTCTAAATAATGCTTCGGTGGACTTCTCGACAAATACGTAGATAACAAACAAAAACGTCAAGTGTGCCGTAAAAAAAAGGGGTTATTTGATTGAAGTTTTACTTTGCTTGTTAAACTGCAAAAATGGATTTTCAGCTTTTGATCTCATAGTTGCTGAATGGATCTTCTTAATTTGGACAAAAAGATGGGATATCTTCCAACAACAACAAAACACTTGTTAAGGATTCCCGCCAGGCTCTTCAGCCGTTTCAGTCATGATATCAAAACTCTTTCACCGAGTTAATCCCACCGACGAAGACTCGCACGTTAAATGAAATACACGAAGATTGCGTCGTAAGGACTTTTCAACATTTTTATTTAACCTTCGAACCCAACGGCGAAAGAGCTTGGCGTTTGATCACGACTGCGAACGGCCAAAAAGCTTGGCGGGAATCATTACCAAGTTTTGTTTTGGGGAGATAGCCATAGTCATAGGCATAGCCAATCTCGGTCAATGAATTTAATAAGAAATTCCAAATTGTGACAGATTGGCTAGCATTCTTAAAAACACTTGAAATTACTAATATACGAATTTTTTGTTACGATATTAGTTCCACCCTGGGTCAGTATTGTGCAGTGTACGCCAGTATGTTTTGTGCGTAATTTGTACAATTCTTTCGGGAGGATAAGTTTTTTTTTTCTGCATGTGTTTCTTTCTTGATACCGGCCGGTGGAAGGTGAGATTGTAGTTTTAATGCATTATAGCTTTGTGTTATCAGAAAAACCTATAAGGGTTTGTGCATAGCCAATCTGTAAAGACCGTCATGTTATTCAGGTGTATGTTGCTTACTTCCATCGATTTGTCTTGCTGTCATTTCCTTCTAGTTCAGTCCAACTAGATAAACCATGATATTTTCGAGAATTTAATAAAAAATATTAATTTTTTTCCTTTCATCTCCTTAAGAGTCGGAGAAAGATTGTTGATATTGGTTTAGTGCAGGCAAGCAAATGACTCCGATTCAGCAACAATTCTGACAGTAAAACTCAAAGGCGTCGGCTGGGTCATTATTCTGGCATGACCGATCTAAGAAACCAAGTCTAAACAATCACCGTGTAATCTATCCTCCTCCAACGTTATGATTACTAACTGCTTTACAAGCACTTTCACTTATAAACACATAAAGCCTTAAAATCTAACATCAAATCCCGCTCAGGATTCATGAGCCCTGCAGCGTTTTAGAAATGGGTGAGACTGGTTTATTAAGAGCGTTTCATGTCACTTGCTCGAATTATGGCAGAATGATGATATAATTTTTGCAAGTTTAAAATTGATTAAACTGATTACATCAGTGGCACACACCCATACACTGTCTGGGCTTTCACTGTTCGATATTTAGCGCTCCTCAACTATCGTTATCTCCAGACAAAACGAGCTGAACCTGTTAAACCATAAAATTAGCACTAGCCTTTACGTGTTGATGGTTGATTGTTATGGAAGGTTTATGACGCAAACGTTCCAATCTTAAAACCCGCCGGTGTTTTGTTCTTAACGACCTTGCCTGCTATATTCATAGAGGTTTCGACGGTTTGACTTTTTTTACTCACAACCAAAGAGAGGTTCATTGCACCCTACACTTTTTCTTAAACTATGTATCTCTCCTTTGCCTGTTCTGCCCACACTTCGAATTAATCTTAATGTATGAAATATCCACGACTTAGTGGTTGTTTCGATTCGAATGTTATAATAGTCGTTGCTGATGATGTAGGGTTCTTGTCTAGTAGCTCACCCACGATTAAAGGAAACACAATAGCACAAAAGTAAAATTCGTAAAATAAACTACGATTCGGTAAACCTTATTGAGAAATTTTATTTCATTGAAATGCTATGACCGGGATTTAAACCACCACCGAACTCCGGAGAGATGGTATAGACGACAGGAGTGTGATCCAGAGTTTGTTGTTTCGAAATCAATTAAATCAAAATACACAAATCGCTTTAAATCACACAAAAAAAGTACTTTCGATTCGGTAAGCCTTTATTATGAATTAATATTTTATTGAGATGTCAGGATCCATTTCATGAGACCACATCATGTGAACCCCCCCCTACCCCCTCCAACATGACCTGAAGGGACGTTGTTAACCCCCTCTACCAGGTCATGGAAAGTCTAAAGGGGTGAAAGGGGGGGGGGGGGGGGGGGGGGGCGCCAGTTTTTTTCCAGACACCCATTCTGGTATTACGCTTCCAATAAATTGTTCTGGAGGGGAATGGAGAAAAATTACATGTTATGGGAAATAGATACGGGTTGCATTCATCTAGACACACGCTAGTGAGTCGCGCCAAGTTAGCAGGGCCGTAACAAAGTAGTTTGGCGCCCGGGGGGAAAGCACAGAAATGGCGCCCCTTCCCATACTCCGCGAAAGTACAAAGGCGCCCCTTCCCATACACCGCAAAAGTAGAAATGCTAACTATTTTATATCATCATCGTAGCACAGAAATG
>JAHWFP010184319.1:13459-44894 GCA_023313725.1 Lithobius niger | reverse complement strand
AAGCTGGTTCTTAGCTCATTTTACAGGTATTACTCTGTAGATGTGCCCTTTCCATAAGGCATTTTCTAATTGGTCAAGTTGTTCAGGGGTTATGGAGCTCTAAACGACCAGATTGATTGTTTTACATTGTTTTAAACATTGTTATTATGCAACAATGCCAATTAGCAAAACCCAGCTGCAAGACGTAGACTGTAGATTAAAAAAATTGTTTCTATTATTAACACTGGCGATAGCCAGTGTTAGTAAGGGTCGACCTAGGACCTCTGTGTTAAACTCTCAACTTTGAGAGCTTATAACTCCGTCAAAAGTAAACATAGTTAAACCAAATTTGGAATCTAGCCTTGACTAGTAAAGGCCTAGCTACAGTCCAAAAATTGTGAAATTCGGTCCAGCCAAACCCGAGATGCAGACAGGGGCCAAATAGACAACTTCTTGTTCTGCTTCTTGTTGTTGTTGTTCTGGGGATACTTTCGTCTGTCCTCTCTACAGGTCAAACCATTTGTCCTATAAAGCTGGTTCTTAGCTCATTTTACAGGTATTGCTCTGTAGATGTGCCCTTTTTATAAGACCTTTTCTAATTGGTCAAGTGGTTCAGGGGTTACGGTGCTCTAAACCACCAGATTGATTGTTTTACATTGTTTTAAACATTGTTATTATTCAACAATACCAATTAGCAAACGCCAGCTGCAAGACATAGACTGAAGATTAAAGGATTTGTTTCTATTGTTACCATTGGCGATAGCCAGATTAGTAAGAGTTAGCCTAGGGTCTCTTGTGTTAAACTATCAGCTTTGACCGTCAACTGCACTGTTTTACAGTTTAGCAGCAATTCTAAAAGTAACACGAATTAATAAACAAAAACGGAACGTTAAATGTTTAGAGTAAGGATCTAAAAGTCATAACCTAGAAGGAACACGGACAAGCTTTGACAGTCAGGGTCTAGGTGTAAAATTTTGTCAGTAAAAGGCTGGAAAGCATTAGACCCTTACTACCCAGTGGTCAGCAATAAATACATTTTGACGAAAAACTGGAAATCCTCCTACAATGACCCACGTGATGATCAAGTGGTAGTATGGTCATACGTTTCCTGCTTTGCTTTACGTTGAAATTATTTTTCAATTTAGTAACATGCCAGCATATTCGTAGCAGAGAGCATTATGGTAATCCTCTACCATAAATCTACGACATATAATAAAAAATTCTAAAGCATCAAAAGACAAAATGCCAAACTTCACAAGAAAATTGTGTTATTAAAGTTCCATAACAATATTCTAAGAACAAAGAAAACATGCAACAACCGTTCACACACACGTTCATTCCGAAGAGACTAGAACTAAGCTAACCATCGGGTAGTAAGGGTCTAATGCTTTCCAGCCTTTTTACTGACAAAATTTTACACCTAGACCCTGACTGTCAAAGCTTGTCCGTGTTCCTTCTAGGTTATGACTTTTAGATCCTTACTCTAAACATTTAACGTTCCGTTTTTGTTTATTAATTAACACTGGTGATAGCCAGTGTTAGTAAGGGTCAGCCTAGGGTCTCTGTGTTAAACTATCAACTTTGACCGTCAACTGCACTGTTTTACAGTTTAGCTGCAATTCTAAAAGTAACACGAATTAATAAACAAAAACGGAACGTTAAATGTTTAGAGTAAGAGTCTAAAAGTCAAAACCTAGAAGGAACACGGAAAAGCTTTGACAGTCAGGGTCTAGGTGTACAATTTTGTCAGTAGAGGCTGGTAAGCATTAGACCCTTACTACCCGGTGGTCAGCAATAAATATATTTTGGCAAAAAACTGTAAATCCTCCTACAAAGACCCATGTGATGATCCAGTTGTAGTATGGTATACGTTTCCTGCTTTGCGTTATGTTGAAAATTATTTTTCGATTTAGTAACAAAACAGCATATTGGCAGCAGGGAGCATTAATTTGGTTATCCTCTGCCATAAATCTACGAAATATAAAAAAATCTAAAGCAGCAAAAGATAAAATGCCGAATCGTCACAAGAAAATTGTGCTCTTAAATTTCCATAACAATATTCTAAGCACAAAGAAAACCTGCTACAACCGTTCAGAACTAAGCTAACCACCGGGTAGTAAGGGTCTAATGCTTACCAGCCTCTACTGACAAAATTGTACACCTAGACCCTGACTGACAAAGCTTTTCCGTGTTCCTTCTAGGTTTTGACTTCTAGACCCTTACTCTAAACATTTAACGTTCCGTTTTTGTTTATTATAGAAATTAAGTCTAGTAAGTTACTCCTTTGAAATTGTTTCACAGACCCGTTGTTATTAACACTGGCGTTAGCCAGTGTTAGTAAGGGTCGACCTAGGATCTCTGTGTTAAACTTTCAACTTTGAGAGCTTATAACTCTGTCAAAATTGAAAAATTTTAAACCAAATTTAGTCAAGGCCTGTCTACAGTGCAAAAATTGTGAAATTCAGTCCAGCCAAACCCGAGATACAGAGAGGGGCCAAATAGACAACTTCTTGGTCTTGTTCTGTGGATGTACCTTTCGTCTGTCCTCTCTACAGGTCAAACTATTTGTCCTGTAAAGCTGGTTCTTAGCTCATTTTACAGGTATTGCTCCGTAGATGTGCCCTTTCCATAATGCCTTTTCTAATTGGTCAAGTGGTTCAGGTGTTACGGAGCTCTAAACGACCAGATTGATTGTTTTACATTGTTTTAAACATTGTTATTATGCAACAATGCCATTTAGCAAACGCCAGCTGGAAGACATAGACTGAAGATTAAAGGATTTGTTTCTATTGTTAACATTAGCGATAGCCAGGTTAGTAAGGCCATTTACCGAGCTTAAAGGCGGCGCAACAAAACAAACAACAAATTAATTATAAAGGTGTCACACATACCCAACCCCTCATCCACCACCACACCTATTTATTACAATTCTCAAAGTAACACGGATTAATAAACAAAAACGTATCGTTAAAAGTTAAAAGTAATTAGGGTCTAAAAGTCAAAACCTGTAAGGAACACGGACAAGCTTTGACTGTAAGGGTCTAGGTGTCAAATTTGGCCAGTAAGACGCTGCTAAGCATTAGACCCTTACTACCCGGTGATCATGACTTAGTAAGGAAAATTGGAAATTAGCCAACAGCGAAAATCACACACCAGTAATAACGTAGTTCAGTATGCCACCTTTATGCACTTACGTTAAATAGGAGTGGCATGACCCGGATTCGAACCGGCTACCCAGTTCGCTCCCAGATCACTTGCATAGCGCCTTAATCTCTCCGTTGCGCTCCGATGAAACGTAAGTGCATAAAGGTGGCTTACTGAACTACGTTATTTCTAGTGTACGATTTTCGCTGTTGGCTAATTTCCAATTTTCCTTAAAATTATTTCCAGCGATTTATGTCTGTTTATTAATGACTCAGTAACTCAGACAGAATGGGTGTATACACTTACGCTTGTAGCAGGTTGTCTTGCTTGGAATCTGCCATGTTATCAAACCGGAAAAAAATGTCCACCTAAAGCAAAGTAGGAAACCCCCACTATCATTGGATCATCTCATGGGTCTTTATAGGACGATTTCAGACAGCTGTTCGTAAAAAAACCGGGTAGTAAGGGTCAAATGCTTAGCAGCGTCTTATTGGCCAAATTTGACACCTAGACCCTTACAGTCAAAGCTTGTCCGTGTTCCTTACAGGTTTTGACTTTTAGACCCTTACTTTTAACTTTTAACGATACGTTTTTGTTTATTATACTTAAAATTAAGTGCTTTTGAAGTGTCTATGTTAACTAAAAGAGTTCATTTATAGCTGTAATCTCTAACACTTCCGTGTACTATATTGCTTAAATTTGGACAGTTTATCTTGATTTTATTCGTTTTGAATATTTTTTGACGGTTTTCGACGGTTGTCGCCCGGTTTTTGACATGTCACGTCCAAAACTGGTATTCTACGTCAAAAACCCAACCCTGGAATATAGGTACAACACAGATAAGATGACGAAGCATTCGTCCAAGTTGAAACTATCGCTGCTTTGGTGAACTTTGCCATTGTAACTTATTAGTACAGTATTTTTTAGTGTAATTATGAACCTAAAAAAGCCTATTACTTTCTGAAATTAATTTTCTTGGGTTGTTTTCAACTTAAGGTGTTGTGTATCATAATTTAAGGTAATAAGGCAGAGTGCTAAATGTAGAATGTTCCACGCTGATACGGAGGCCTCATTTTGTACGATATACTGTTTATATTGGACAGAGTGTCGGGTACACTTTCCCATCTTCCGGTCCATATAACTGCACCCATCAGGGTTAGCCCATTTGCAGTGAAATTTGTAATAAATTTGTCCAATAAAGTGTAAATATCTTGCAAAATAAGGTCAAAATATCAGTGCTGATAGCCACACACTTTAAAGCCGCAATCCCCACCCATCCCGCATAAAAAAAAACTTATCCGTTTATATAATTACCAATTTTTTAAAAGGATCGAAGTCATGGCGGGGGCGGCCGGCCGCCCCGGGCTGGTGTCCTTTTTAATTCACGTCGAATTAATGCGGTTGTGGCCAAAAAACGGGGGTAGCCGATTTACGTCAGCGACATCTCCTCAAAAACCAGACACATTCGTTCAATTCTGATCCGACGAAATTCAAGTATGCGTGTGGGTGACTTACAGTGCGCCAGTACATAAGGTATTATGCTCTAGATAATTTAGTTAGGACGTTTTTAGTTCGCTAACCTCTAAAAAGGTCTCTGAGCGAAAAACCGTCGTCAAATAGTACACGATCAGTGGATGACGTCAGCGCTATACCAGCGTAAAGGTGTGCGCTCAACGTCGATCATAAGAAAAATTGCGGCGTAAAACTGCGCATTTCGTCAAATCAACTCTTCAACATTGCAGTCGGTTAGAGGCTATATGTATACGTCGAGATGGCTGTTCAATTATCGCACAGATCAATACAGAGTGAGTCGTCACTTACCTTTGCGGTGATCTGGATGGTACACTGAATTTCTATGATTGAATCGGGACGGTTCAGTGAATGCGATGCCCGTAGCCCGTATTGACTTTTGCTGTTAATTACTGCGCTATCCTCGTTGCTTTTCGGTGCGATATATTACAGTATTTTATTACGCGTATTTAATAATAATAATAATAAAACAATTTGTTGCTAGAGCAACAGGTCTGGCAAGGATCCAGAAGAATCTCTGACTGCCAGCCTAAACACAGAAAGGGCAGCTCTTAAGGAGCCAAGGGCAAAAAGATATGGTGAAAGGCATATAGATATAAAAGAAAAAGATTCAACACAAGCATGGCCAAACCAAGGTGGTGGAAGGGTAAAGGGGAAAAGGTCAC
The DNA here is from genome assembly GCA_023313725.1 of Lithobius niger. NCBI lineage: Eukaryota > Metazoa > Arthropoda > Chilopoda > Lithobiomorpha > Lithobiidae > Lithobius > Lithobius niger. Next base: position 39,576 of record JAHWFP010184319.1, on the reverse strand, counting down.
GCCTTCCTTACCAACTTGGTTAGACCTGCCATGGACACGAAGGTCCCCGTTAGCATCGCCAGACGAGGGAAAAGGAATGGGAAAGGAGGGCGGCCAATTGTCACCACAGAAAAAGGTTAAAAATTAAAGAGAAAAAGCTAAAAGCTAAAAGCTAAAAGAATTCAAAATGTAAAGAAAAAATTTAAAAAGATGAAAACTAATCAGTAAGAACGCTTGAGAAACCGTGTTAAGGGCATGTTGTTCAAAATACGCTTAAAAGCCGTCACGGTAGTTGCAGAGACAGCCTCCTCGATCAGGGAGTTCCACGGCTCAATCACACGCAGTGCAAAGAAGTTCCTTCGACACTCCGTGTGGGATTGCTGACTAAGAAGCTTAAATGAGTGGCCTCTAGTCCTATCCGTTGCTGAACGTTCGAAGAAGGGGACGTCAATTGGTAGGAGTCCCTTGACGATTTTAAAGACCAGGATGAGGTCCGCCTTGAGACGACGGAGCTCCAAGGGTTCCAAACCAGCCCTACGGAGACGTTCACCTGGTTCAAGGTCTCTGAATCCCGAGAGCCCACGCGTGAATGAGTGCTGCACTGCCTCCAAGCAATCCACGTCCTTTAGGAGATGTGGTGACCAGACCGGACTAGCATACTCCAGAAGTGGGCGAACAAACACCACAAATGCCCTGAAAAGGGTAACTGAAGCAGCGTTTCACAATAGCAAGTCTTCGATATGCCGCCCACGCAACTTTCACGCAGTGTAAGGATACTTTAAGGTTGGGTGTCAACCAAACACCAAGATCCTTTACGGGGTCCATTGGCTTCAATGGTCTGGTCGCAAGGGCGTACTGGAAGGATGGGTTCGAATCGGCTATATGTAAGACACCACATTTATCAAGTGAGAGAAGCAATTTGTGGTGTTGTTTCCTATTGAACGAGTGAGCAAAGCGAATGATGGCCTGTTTACACAGTAGCGGACTGGCCAGAGAGAGGGAAGGGTCTAATGGCCTCTAACTTTCTGATTTTTTTTTAATCCGTAACAGGAAGATTCACGTAAGTTTTATTGGTTCGACATTAGTTTTACCCACAGATTTAAAATTACAAATAATAATAATAATAAAGATAATTATAAAACGCTAGTAAAACAAGTACTTTGTATTGAGTAGCCTAATAAAATTTGGCCACATGAAATTGCAGTGTTATATTCAATGTGGACTTTGTCACAATTTTCGTGTGAATATTTTAACTTTTGTTAATACACCTAAAAAGTGCAAATAAATTTAAAGTAGTAAACACCACAAACCCCCAGTGCAATATGTTGTCTCCTACCCTCCCCCCCCCCCCCCACCAAATTACCTGCTGAATTTATGTAAATATGGTGTTCGAAGAGTTAAAAAATGTAAAAGTCTGATGAACAAGAACAACGGGAACGGGAAACTGTAAAACAACGAAGCTTTCAGTTTATTTGTTTTTTTGTAAGAATATCAGCATCCGATGAAAACTTATCTGGTCAGTGATTGCATCGTCGCACACAAGATTCTGGCTCATTTGCCGTATCGTAGTAGCAAAAGTTACGAGACAATTTTTTTTAATGTAATGTGCAATTTAGTAGATATTCTTCAGTTGCCTACACCATTCATTCAGATATTTTAGTAGTGTCCTGTTGGTATGTCTGCAGTTCCAACTTCATACGTCAATTACAGATTTTTTTTTTATTCTATACCATACGACACGTCGAATTACTAATGCAGTGTTACTGCATCTTGTTTAACTGTTGGGTAGATGCAAAAAAAAAACAAAAAAACTAACCCAGTCCGACCCTATTCCCATATATAGGCCGGGCATTCTAACCACTGCACTACAGGGGCAGACCCTGGCAACGAGATCCAGCCGAGCTTATTAGTTGTTTAACTTTCTCAGTGAGACAAACACGCACAAGGAGGGAAAGTAACTTGTTTCTTGGCCTTCACAGTAAGCAATAAATAAAGAATAGTAAGCCGTAGTCCTGGATTTTAGTCCCAGTCGGGGCAGTTGTCTTTTCTTTCCTTCCTTTGTCTTTGTATTCTCAAAAGGCCAAGTCTTTAATGCAGACTGTTCGCTTCCTTAAAACTTTACCTTGTGATTCATTCTTTATTTATTACTTGCTCTGTTTTAAGTGTGGTGGCTAAACAGAAAGTTGGCCTCCTTGTGTATGTGGCCTTTAGTTCACCACTAAAAAAGTATGAACAGCTGTTAAGCTCGTCTGGAGCTTGAAAACAGCGTCTACCCCGGTGGTGCAATGGTTATAATGTCCGGCCTTGTATGTTGGAAGTCATGCGTTCGAGTCCCAGTCGGGGAAGTTGTCTTTTTTCTCAGTTCAGTGAATTTTCTACCCTCACAAGGCCAGTCTTTAATTTATTTATTTATTTGACCTCTTTCCGGTAATTTACTTTCAGACTACGGCTTAAAAAACTTGGCAAAACCCATGCATACGCAAAAACGGAATTAACGTTTGGCGGCATACTGCGCAAGTTTTTTAATAATTTTTTTTGTCGGCACTCAATGGTTTACGACATTTTTTTTTATAGAAGTACTGTGTTTTAATAACAGCGACGTAGCCGTATAATATCCAGCATCCCTTGAGATGAAAAGAAAAACATCGAAGTTTAAGATTAGATGGAAAAACATCCAGTGGACACATTTTCATTGTTTTGGTTGAAAACGTTGCTTTTCAGGGCATGGAAACATCACCTTTTACTGCGTTTACACAGTAACACTGTCAACTTTTATTCATCGTTATAAGAAAATCATTTGCTTCTCGGAAAAACAGACTAGGTTACGTTTTAGGTAACGTTTATGCACAAAGAATCGCAGTGTTTTAGTTACTATGGCATAGCCGTTAATGTCTGAAACCAACAACATTTTAAAGCACTTCAGCTTAACGACGATCGACTCTCCAACTTCCCTTGGGAAAAAACGTCCCACTCTGAGATTAGAAGATGAAAGAACATCCAATGAACTGACGTCTACACACGCGTTGTTTCAAGGTAAAGGTGGGCGCCTTAAAACTCCTCCTTTACCGCCAACGCTTAAAACTTGGTACCATGAAGTAAACAAGCCAAGAAGCGGGAGCAGGCAATCTCCACGCATTCCAGGCTGTTATGGTAAATGACGACTTTATATCCTCCTCCCACAAATAATGAAATTCCTGACTCCAAGAATGCCCATCACCAGCCAACGGCTCGTTCCCTGTTTTTCCCAGCGCTCTCTCTCTCTCTTCTGCTGCTTCATCATTTTTCCCGTGCTTTTGGTGCGGTAACGACGTTAATTACAGATTTCTCCGATGGCCTTCCTAACGGACTTTTTCTTTATCACGCGCCGAGATCGGCTCCCTTCAGCCCCAAAAAATCTCATCATTCTCAGCCTGAAGATTCCCATGGCTTCTTCTTGTTGTTTGTTTCTTCTTTCCACACGTGAAACCAGTATAGGCCTATTTGTGTACACACATCATTTTTTTGCCGGTTTTTTTCTTTAAAAACAAACATTTTTTTTTTATCCTGGTAACCTGTAGTTGGGTTTATATATGTTTATAAATATTTACAGAAGTGTAATGATTACGGAGGCTTCATCGTTTCTGATTTAGACAGTGACAGGTCGATTGAGATTAAAAGAAAAATTAATTCACTTTTTTAGCTCTAGACTTTACTGGTGGAAGTGAAGTTCGAATCAAGTGGGAGGAAAGGAAATGACGTAGCTTGACATTTGTTTCCCCTCCGGAAGAGCAACTGATCATTCTTCCCCCCCCCCCCCTCTCCAAAAACAAATAAGCTGGTAATTTTTATTTCTCTGAACTGATACTTCTTCCCCTGACATAAAACTTAAAACTCAAAATAGTGTACGCACAACCTTCCTCTAACGGTGCAATCAAAATTAATTTGTGGTTTTATGGACGTCACAATAGGTATACTCCTGGTAACATTGAAGTAACCACAAGTTTATAAAACACAATAAGAAGAAATGATTTTCTTACAAAGATTAATAAAAGTTGAAAGTGTTGTTGTGTAAACGCAGTAAAAGGAGTAAAAGGTGATGTTTCCATGCCCTGAAAAGCAACGTTTTCAACCAAAACGATGAAAATGTGTGTGTAGTCCACTGGATGTTTTTCCATCTAATCTTAAACTTGAATGGTTTTTTTTTTCATTGATCCAATTTTGACAAAGCTGTTGCTGTCTTGTGGTCACTGTAAAAAGGATGGAAAACACAATCAAAATGCCATGAATTGCTAACAAATAGACACACTATCCGATATCTGGGGAAAAAATCTCATTTTTTTTTTCAAGATGGGGGATAGTGTGTCTGTTTGTTAGCAATTAATGGCATTTTAAATTGTTTTTAAATCCTTTTTATAGAGCAGCGACAATAACACCATGTTGGCTACGAGCTAGCATCTGGAGAGATAGCTACAAGGGGCACTTAATGAGGTAAAAACAACGGCTCTTTTAGTCAATGCAGTGTTTTGTAAGCAAATCTCTTAGCCTTAAAAAACCGTTATTTTCTCCAATCCCTAATGCTGCGAGGTTGTAATCGGACAAGAAAAGATTCCACTTGCTAAGAAATCACTCTTCACAGCATCGGCTTCAGTATGACGCCCTTCTGTTTCTCTCTGCAGTGCCCCTTGCAGCTAACCCATTAACGCTCCAGCATAGAGTTATGTACAATAATACTACGTCGTGTCACTGCTCTGTAGTGAGAACGGTTAAGCCGGGCAAAAACAGCAAAGAAATGAAGGAAAGTTACACTGCTGATGTTTGTCGCTGATCTCTTGCTTGTATTTTTTGAGATTTAAAAAAAAATCCAAATGTTTTATAATAAAATTTAGAAGAAAAAAAAAGCGTGTATTAAAAATAAAACACTGCTCCCTGCGGCCCTGTGACGGGAAGGTAACGATGAAGTAGAATCAGACGTAGTGTGATTGTATAAAAAAGGCCGTAGTAGAATTGAGAACACAAGCTGTGAGTCAAGATGGAATCGTTGGTTTACGATCTAATTCTCCTGGACGCTCATCTTCCAACTCAAAATGGAGGCACAATAAAAGAGACCAATAGCTCAGGTTAAAATATATAAACGTTCATGTCTGGTCGGGAAAGCGCAATCAGTGAGGTGGGGATAGAAATTCGAATTATCCGAGCCGATACAGTCGTTTGAAACGAGGCATCGGTGAAGAAGGGCCCGAAGTATTCGGACGGTGTTTACAAATTTATCATTCTTACATTACAATACTGAAAAGTCATAAGCTGAAATACATGTATCACATTGTTTCAAGTTACATAGGGCAGCGACAATAACGCCATATTGGCTACGAGGCTAGCATCTGGAGCGATATCTTCTAGGGGGGCACTCGATTAAAATGCAGGGAAAAACAACGGCAGGTCTAGTCAACGCAGTGCTTTGAGAACGGATTTTTTAGGCTTAAAAAAAATTTGTTTTCTCCAATCCGCTATGCTACGAGGTTGTAATTGGAAAAGAAAAGATTCCACTTGCAAAAAATATCAGCAACTACCAGCAAATCGACAAAAATCGCGCGTTGTAGGCCTAAGAAAACCGCTCTAGCAGCATTGGCTTCAGTAAGGCCGCCCGCGCACTGAGAGACTTGGCCGCGCGGCCAGGTTGCTGTAGCCAATGAGAATGTTTAGTGCGTGGTTTTACATAAACGGTAAGCATTCTCATTGGCTGCAGCGACCTGGCCGCGCGGCCAAGTCGCTCAATGTGCGGGCGGCTTAAGATGGTCTTTTTCCCGTCCAGTGCCCTCAAGTAAAGTGAAACTTCCAATCATATAACCCCATTTTTTACGGCACATTTGACGTTTTTGTTAGTAATATATAATAATATGACGTTATTGTCATGACTGCTATATAAGAGATAGAAAATTCCGAGACTGGAAATAGTAGTAAAAATAGGGAGGGAAGGGCAAACCGATGGATTCGAATTGGGAAACCTACGATATTGGCAAGAGCCAAGAGAACGCCCAGAAAAAGCCAGAACAGGTCTCGTCACTTCCGAAGGAGCACGGTAGACTCTCACACTACCTTATCTGACAGGGACTTGGCCACGGTTCCCTTTTCAGTTACCGACCACATCAGCTTCTTCATGCAGCGGTAAACTTTCGGCCATCGCTCCCACAATGACCTTGGAAGGATGAGAACTGAATTGACGAATGCACAATTGCACATTGTATCATTTTGAGACCAATATATTTTGTAAGGCCGCCCGATACTGACGACAATACACATATCAACAGTTTCGGCCAATCCGGCACAGGTGCCTAAGATTTTTTTTTTTATAACGATTAAAAATGAAGGTAAGTATACTGACAATAAATGGCATGAATTGAAGATATGATGAAGAATGAACCTTTTCTTTTGGAAAACTTTATTTTCTGGCTTCATAAGTTAACGCGGTGACCCAACCAAGTACTGCATTTATTTTTATTTTTTGCTAAAAAAAAGGTCAGGTGCTTTCGAAAAAAAACCAATTAAAAATGATATATTGAAACATCAACATAGATCCAGTTTCGGCAGTTATTGGAAAAACTGTATTTGGTTGGGGGTACACCCACTAATAGGTATTAGGGCAAAAAAAACAACAATTTGGAATTGAGAATGGGGTCGAGAATTCAGCTAGGGGGTCTAAGAAGAGGAATGGTATGCGTTAACGCCCTTTGGAGCCACGCAGACAGCTAAAGTTTCAGCAGTTTTAATTTTTTTTTTAAATTAATTTCTTTGAGTAAATCAGCCGAAGCAATTAAATGCTCGTGCAGCTGAACTGGCTCAATTTTGAACATCACCAGACTGTTTTGAGAAGAAGAAATATCAGGTAAAAGGAGGAGCCAACCCGGGGAATTGAACCGGGAAACCTCCGATCATCGTAGGGGCCGAAAGATTGGCCAGAATGGTTCTCATAGCCGCTGGAGGAGTATGGTAGCCTCTCACGCTACCCTGGCCGGCAGTCATGGCGGGGGCTTTGCCAAGATTCCTTTTCCAGGGATTCGACCATATTCGTAAACCTCCAGCAACGTATGTATGCCTTTGAAACATTTAGATGGCCAATTTGCAGAATATTTTCAATTGCAATAAATGCCTTATTGGTCTGTTTTTGCCATTTGGGGAGGGGTGGAGGTGCTTACCGATGTAGATGCCGAACAGCCTTAAAATTTTGTTTTCTACGACAGACATCACACCTATTTTTCAGACGTGTGTCTTACGTAATGTCTACACGTTTGAACGGTTGCTGTTTGTTTGTTGGCCGAGTGGTTTTGGTCTCAGGAAAAGATCGGGCTCTATTCCCATCAGAGAAATGTTGAAAGGTGGGAACAATTCGGAGAGAAGGAAAACAGGGTCCCATGGAGGAACTTGGGAGGAACCCTTCAACATTTCTCGGAGGGCGGGAGGGAAAAAAAATGTGCCACCGTTTAGCTCAGCTTGATTGCAAGGCCAAGAAGTTGAAGATGCTTTGGTCGGTGTGATGAGAACTGAGAAGAGGAATGCGCCATTGAAGGAAGTCTTCTGGTCAAGGTCTGCTTCATCTCAGCGTCTTATTGTTTATTCAACGGCGGGGATGTGTTCGTGAATTCGGCGGTTTGTTGTCACACGATATTGTTTAAAAGCACAGCGGATCGTCGTCGTTCCCGCGCCGCATATCTACATAAAGGCACCGGCCTCGCCATTCCGTCGTACAATCTAGAACCCCACCCTGTAGTGCCATCTTTTGACGGGATTCGCCTTCACATTCTGGTTGGGATATTTTTCCAACGTCTTTGAAGAGATGGCGCCACTTACCAGACCTGCCGCACTTTTTTTTTTTGATCAGATTTTGGCGATTGTTGTGGTTTCAAAGCGGCAACAAAGTTTTAGTCGCGTGAAATGTGCCGTTGTCGGCGTTTGAGCTAAAAAACACAAATCAATTCGTGTCTACTAAACCAGACAACTTTAAACGAAACGACGATAGGTTCTGATACGATGGAAAGGCGCATTTATTTCGTAAATGCTGACTTCCAGAAAGGAGTGAATTGTTTTTAAGTGGGCGGCAACAATCATTGATTGCAACAATTTCGCAATGCACGGTACCGAGGTGAATTGTTTCAAAGAATTAACTTAAACATAGGGTTACTTGCTTTCTGAATGCTGGATTTCTCAGTGATAAGGCTTATATCAGCCAAACATACGCATGCGACTTTTCCGTGGCTGCACCAAAGGGGAAATGCCACGGGGAAGTGGGGGAGAAGGGGCCAGGGCAAGTGTGTGTAAGGGGCAATGCGCGGTACCGAAGTGAATTGTTTCTTAGGATTAACTTACTGAAAGCTAGATTTCTCAGTGATAGGTTTTTTTTTTTTTTTTTTTTTTAGCGCCAGAGACTTTTCTGGGGCTGCACCAAAGAAAATGTCACGGGGCGACCTTTTCGGGGAGGGGAGGCGGCAAGTGTGTATGGGGGGACACGTATGCGTATCCGGGAGGGGGCAGGATTGTGGGAGGAAGGCATATGTGGGAGCCATTCACATGGTCGGTCTTCGGTTTGATAAATTAAAAACCAAAGACCAAACACCTGAGATGCCAGAGGGAGGCGGAAAGATATTCAGAACCCACACTATGGGAGTGCAGGAACGGGATGCAACGGGGTGCGGCAGGGGAAAGGGAGCAGGGATGTACGGGTGGTGGGTGGGGAGGGGGATACGCACATGCGCACGGGCACAACTAGTCTACATATATAAAACGGAGCAGGCGGCCAAGTTACCGGCCACGCCATTACGTCGTACAATCAAGTACCCCACCCTGCAGTGCCATCTGTTGACGGGATTCGCCTTCAAATTCGGGTTGGGAGACTTTTCCAACGTCTTCGAACAGATGGCGCCACTTACCAAACCTGCTGCACCGTTTTTGGGTTCGTTTTTTTGGTATTGTGGTGGTATCAAAGTGGCCACCAAAGTTTTAGTCGCGTGGGCTGTGCCATTGTTGGCGCTTGAGCTAAAAAAAAAAAAAAAAAAAAACAACCCGTGGCTACTAAACCAGTCAACTTTAAACCAAACGACGATAGGTTCTTAATTTCGAAGCCTCCAATGGGCCTCGAAATTGGCAGCCTGATACGATGGAAAGGCGCATTTATTTCCTAAATGCTCACTTCTAGAAAGGAGTTGAATTGTTTTCTGAGTTCTGAGTTTCTTTATTGAGCAGAAAGGGCCTTCGAGCCATGCGCTCATGCTACTAACTAACCTAGTTGCTACTTAAACACTTAAAAACTAACACAGTAACACATTAAAACACATCAATGTACATTAAATATCTGCCCGGACTTCACTAAGGCAATTGTTTTTCAAAGGATTTTAGCGAGCGTTAACCGCACCCGGTCATCTGCCCGACGAAGCCCTAAGGCCCTATGTCTGCAACATAGTTTTTAAGTGGGCTGCAACAATCGTTCCTTGCAACAATTTGCAATGCGTGGTACCGAGGTCAAATGTTTCAAAAGATTAACTTAAACATGGGATTATTGCTTACTGAATGCTCGATTTCTCAGTAATAGGGTTTTTTTTTTAGCCTTCAGTCAAACATAAGCATGCGACTTTTCCGGAGCTGCACACCAACGGGGAAATGTCACGGGCCGCGTTTTCGGAGGGGGAGGAGGGAGCAGGGCAAGTGTGTGTACGTGGGGTGGCATTGCGCGGTACCGAAGTGAATTGTTTCAAAGGGGTTAACTTAAACATGGAATTTTTGGCTTACTGAATGCTCGCTTTCTCAGTGATAGGGTTTTTTAGCCTTCAGTCAACCACACGCATGCGACTTTTCCGGAACAAAATAAATTTTAAGCCACCGAAAATAAGAAATGACTGGAAATAAAATACCTGATTTATTACACACGCACAAACACACAAAATAATATGGATGGTAGTGTAAGTAGTTGTAAAAGATTTGGAGTACTTATAAATTACCTAAATTCCCTGTAAAGAAGGTTGATAAATTGTAAGAATTGAGGGAGTTCGCGTTTGTTCGATTTTACTTATTTTTAATGAAGATTGGAATATGCATTACATTGCACAGTTCGATTCATTACTTATACAGAAAATTCAGTTAGAGCGACACATAAACAAACAAAAGAATCAAGATTATCGACGTTCCCACTGCGGACACACCAACAAATGAACAAAACTACGGGCTTAGTTATATAAATTCAAAACAAATAATCTACCAGCCAATCTCAAAAAGGGCTCTAGTTTACGAGATAGTATAACCCGAAAGCTAGAAAAATGCCATAAGTGCAGGGTGTCAGGTACACCCCTAGGGGTCCTCACTAGGGTGGATGTAGAGTAATGAAGTGGTGCAGCTTTCCTTTATGACGTCATAAAGAAAATGGCGTCCAAAAATGGCAACCAAAAAAACAGATTTTTGCTTCTAGCGCCTAAACCGTTCATCCGATTGAAAATAAATTGGTTACCAATTATGTTTATAATAAATTTCCTTCAGAAAAAGTTTTATTCATATTTTTCGTAAAATTAACCCTTCTGGTCGAAAATCGTCATTTAAGTTCTATTAGGCCATTTATGTATACTATAGTTACAACAGCGAACATGTGTATTATAATTCCTGACTTTAAAAAGCTGCAATGTTAGTTCTAATTTATATCCACTAACATAATTGGGCTTAACTGAAAGGTGAAGATGTATATTTTCCAGCAAGGGTAATTAAAACTGTTTAATTTAATTAGAATGTAAGCTACGACATTTTATTTACGATGTAGCGCTTTGATTTTTGTATCGTTTTACAGTAAGTTCCCTCTTTAAACTGGTGTAATAGTCGTTCTAAATTAGAAGAATAAATGTAATTAGGCTTAAATGAAAGATGAAGATGTATATTTTCCAACAAGGGTAATTAAACAGATTTATTGTAATAGGAGCTAAGCTACGGTAGTTTATCTACGATGTAGTGCTCTGATTTTTGGATAGTTTTATGATAAGTTCCATCTTTAAACTGGTACAGTAGTCGTTCTAAATTAGATAAATGGATATAATTAAGCTTAAATAAAAGATGAAGATGTATATTTTCCAACAAGGGTAGTTAAAACTATTTATTTTAATTAGGATAGCTTCTACACCAGTTTAAAGATGGAATTTATCGTAAAAATATACAAAAATCAAACCTCTACAATATAGATAAACTGCCGTAGCTTAGCTTCTAATTAAAATGCATCGTTTTAATTACCCTTGTTGAAAAATATACATCTTCATCTTTCATTTAAGCCTAACTAAATCTATTTATCTATTTTAAAACGACTTCTGCACCAATTTAAAGATGGAACTTATCGTAGAACTATTTAAAAATTAAAGCGCTACATCGTTGCTAAACTACCGTAGCTTAGCTCCTAATTAAAATAAATCGTTTTAATTACCCTTGTTGGAAAATATACATCTTCATATTTCATTTAAGCCTAATTACATCCATTTATCTGAATTATAACGGCTACTGCAGCAGTATAAAGATGGATCTTGTCGTAAAATGAAGCGAAAATCATAGAGCTACAACATAGATAAACTGTCGTACTTCATATTCTAATTTAAATAAATCGTTTTAATTACTCTTGTTGAAAAATACACATCGTCACCTTTAATTTAAACCCAATTACGTTAGTGGATCTTTATTAGAACTAAATTGCAGCTGTTTAAACTCAGGAATTATAATGCAAATGTGTGCTATTGTATCTATCATATCAAAAACCAAAACTGGTAAAAGGGGCTGCCAAGTTCCGAATGGTTCGGCCCTTCAAAGGAGTGATATGAACACACCAAAACATTCGCCAAGTTAATCGCACCGACTAATAGTTCGAAGGTTAAATGAAAACTAGAACATTAATACCTTCGGACGTCAAGTTTTCATTTAACGTCCAAGTATTATTCGATACAATTAAGTTGGCGAATGTTTTGATTTGTTGATATCACTCCTTTGAAGGGCCGAACCATTCGGAACTTGGCGGCCTCTTTTACCAGTTTTGGTTTTTGATATATCACTCCTTTTTTTAAATTTTGTATTGACTCAACTCCCTACCGTGCAGATGTGTAATAAAGTGCCACGTCAACAAGAGATGGGTTTTCAATAATTTGCTACTACCTTTTGCCTGTAGGCCGAACCATTTTCAACTTAGTCACCTGTTTATAAGTTTATGGTTTGGTTTTAATTTTGTTGTAATTTGTTTTATTTAGTTTGTTTTGGTGTGTTGATATCACTCCTTTTGAAGGGGCGAACCACTCTCAACTTGGTGGCCTCCTTACTAGTTTTTGGCTTTGTTCATTTTGCTTTGTTTTTACACTTGGTTTATTTTTCGTGAATTGGACGTGAATACAATTTCTTTGCAACATTGTTAGATTTATCGTGATACACTAGTGTGAGCCTAGGTAGGCACGTCAGTATACACGTTGTTATTGTCCGAACTTTGGCCGTCCAATGAGAGACGATGCCGATAATACTAACAATGGTTATAACAATATTTTCATACCTACGCCCCCTCCCACGCCATCCCCGTTACGCCCACAAGCTCTAAACCATAAAAGGTACACAGTTCGTATTGTACTGCACCCATTTGTCCAATTTGATAGCTGCAAGCCTTCCCGTTATCTCGGAATCGATGAATAATCACCCTATGGGATTTAGTCCAGTCATTTTAGGTTAAATTTAGCTAAAACATGGGATTAATTCAAAGAAAGCTGAAAGTTGGCACATAAGAAGCTACCAATGGGATATGAAACATACTAAAAGTCCCCTGGGCTAAGACGCTTGCTTCCTCCGGTACATTGGAAAAAAAGCGTAAGCAACATGTCATCAATACATGTACTAGGGTGGCTAGAGAGTTGAATTGTTCACTTACTGTGAAAAGCATGAAATTTGGTATGGAAGCACATAAAGGATATCTGTAAAAAAATAGCTGTGATAGCGTGTTCAACCTGCCTCCCCCCCCCTTGAGGGGGAGACTGGTGATCCCCCCCCCCCTACCCACCCAAAACTGTTTTTTGGCTGTCACTCCTTAACCGTCAACAAATCAAATGTATAATGTGAAGCAAAAACGTTCAACACACGATTCTGAATAGGAGAGGTGATAAACATCTTTTACGTAAAGGCAACTCTTGAAACCCAAAGTCGTATTCAAAGTATACCGCCCTTGGCTTGGCGGGTTCTTTCACCCTTGTAGGTTTTGTTTTAGATAAAACCAAGGGTAATATGGTTTTATATTACCCTTGATAAAACTAACAGTAACATGTAATGATTAATCGTTGGTTGAGGAACTACCGATCTGTAAAATTAGCTAGTCTACGCTAGTCTTAGCTAGGCATATTTTCCGTTTCTAGTTGACATTTTGTTTTTCTTTTGTAGATAAGTATTTTGTAGGCTTTCGTCGTGATATTATTCATTAAAAAAAACAAAGTGACAATTAAAAGCGCACGTTTCGTCTTTTAAAACATTCAACCCAGACACCAACCGTCTTAACCGCTCTTCAGTTCGTATTATCCTTTTTCAATCCCCACTAAACACGTTTGCCTACACTAGACCCTGTTATTTGGGCCCAGTGACGTCACTGAATGACGAGCTCCACAGTCTTCCTTTAATCAGATGGCGCCAGTGTACGAAGGTAGGACGATCAACGAGCGAATCGTTTGGCTTATATTACGTCCTAGCGGGTTGATATCATGGGAACAAACCAAGTGGGATAGTCACGTTCCCCTCCCTCTCTCTCTCACCGGAAACTGACGAGGGTCGGGGCGAAAGGGGTCATCGAAAAAACTGAAAAGGTTGGAGGGGGGGGGTGTTGGAGCTCCCCTCCCTTCGATATTCCCAGGTGAAACACCGCGACCGCGACGGTATTTATAAGTGGGATATGGAATAACACCCCACTATCAAATTATGATCAAGGTAGGAATGACTCTTTATATAGTAGGAAAACAGTTTTCCCCCACCACCCCTACCACTCTTCCTGTTTGGCGGATGCTGCCAGAGGAAGCTTGGCAGAAGGATTCAACACGCAAAGGATGTGTATATAGCGATAACGATTACGTGGTTGGCGGAAGAAAGGGTCCTGGGAAGGGGAGATGGGGGGGGGGGGAGCTTTCTGTGGAGAAAAATAAATAAAAAAAAACTTACAAAGAATATTTTTTCCCGTTTGTTGTTGTTGTTTTTTTATAGGTCAGGTTTGGTCAGTTGCCTTGGCTGGAATTTCACCAGACAGGCAAAGGAGTTTCTCCAGGAAAATTATTTGTTCTGTAGTTTTTTTTTCCTTCGGCATTTTTCCCGTATTTTTTCTCTTCTGACTTTTTTTCCGGGCCTTCCTTCCCCCGGACTTTTTATGCAAACTTTTTTTTACGGACAAACCTTCTTTCTCCGAACCTTTTTTCCCCCGGACTTTTTTTTCCTAGATTCCGATTACGCTCACGATGCAAGAACAACTGATATGAAACAGGGCTGTTGGTTACTGTTACTTTTTGGGTGGAAAAGTTAACCGGAAACACTTAAATACACGTTCAAATAGTATACGTCCTGTTACTAACAGAAATTATCTGTGTGACGTTGCGGGAGTAGTACAGCTTGTAGAATAGCGATTTTTGGGGGAGTTTTCATGAAGTCTTCCCAGTCAAGCGACAAAAATTGTGGGGCTTGTCGAAGGAGTGAGGATTTTGGGACACTTCTAAGTGGCGTAACTCGGGGTGATGGTGGGGGTTGGGGGGAGGAGGGGGTCTAAGATCTAGGACCATTTCTGGTAAAGATATCTTGGATAAAATTCCTTTTAAACAATACTTCTTTTAAGCACTTATGCAGCGAAAAAAAAATTTAAGGACTTTTAAGGTCCTAATAAAACTCCAACCAAAATCAGGCAAGATTTAAGGGCAAAGAGGCGCCACTGGAGAAGGCCATCCGCCCCAAGCCGTAGATCGGCCCTGGTCGCAAATTTATAGATGTGCACGAGAACCAAGACTGATAACTAGCTTGATAGCAAAGGGAAAAAAATGTAGCAAGGAAGACAAGTAGTGCTGCCATCGTAACATCCGGAGATTGCAGTGAGAGCCAGTGTGCGGCCATGTAGACAGTTTTGTTCTGACTTGGTTAAAATTGTATAACAAGGGAGCTTTCGTGCAGAAAGTTCACAAAGCCGAATGTGATTTCTGCCCCTCAAATAATTTTATAGATAGGTTCCGATATTCGAGGTACAGCACCTAGCAGAAATCATGTAAGTGGACCAACCAGCAAAGCACCGCCCTGTGGAGCAATGGGCAGAAATCATATTACAAACAAAAACGTCAAGTGTGCCGTAAAATAAGGTTTATAGTGATTGAAGTTTCACTTTACTTATTAAAATGTACACGGATAAAAATTGACAATTTTTAATTGAAATAATCAAAAGTACAGTTCAGAAAATTGCGTCTGTTTAACTGCTGTTGCGCTTTACAAACCCAAAAAAATAAGTCGTAAATCGCAACAGCGCTTAAACAGATGCAGTTTTCTCAATTTTAAATTTGATTATTTAAATAAAAAATCATCCATTTTTAGCCGTGTATATTTTAACAAGTAAGTAAAACTTCAATCCTATTAGTAAACAAAAACGAACTCGTTTGATGCTTAAGGTAAGGTTTAGCCGATTCGAAGTCAAAACAACAACACAAATAAACTTTCCTGTAACTTTTATGATTTGATTTCAATATGTAGGAAAGAGACCCAGAGCCATGCAACCTGCGACTAATCAATTCGAGGTTCGAAATCTTCATTGTAGCTTATAGCATGGTTATAGTATGGTTTAAAACTATACGCGGTTAGCTGAAACACGGATTCTTTCATTTTACCCAGTATTGTAAGCATTTTCTTTATTGTTTAGTCTACGCCTTGCAGCTGGCGTTTGCTGATTGGCATTGTTGCCTAATTACAATGTTTAAAACAATGTAAAACAATAAAATTGATCGTTCAGGGTCCCGTAGGGTGGGTAGCATGGCGGCAGGCCAGGGCCCCAAATATAAAGTTAACTCCGGAATGGCTCAACCAATAAAAAAGTGGTCCCTTTGAGGCTAAAGCACTAGGAAATTTCTGGCTTATATCATGTTTCAGGTTTTAGGTAGCGTGCAGTAGTTTTTTCCTGAAACTGTAACAGAACAACAACAACAAAAACAAGTAAAGAGTTTTAAGATTTACTAAAATTTACGTGTGGCTCCCTACTTTTACGATTGCACAGAATTGCATAATATTTGGTGTAAATATTCTTTCCATACTTATCCTACTATCTGGTCAAGTTTCGTCGAAAAATATTTGAATGGAATCGGAGATATTAATTTTTTAGTTTTTGCTAAATTTTGCAGGAGTGTTGACTTCATTCATATATAGCCGCGTATAAGTAAACAAGCAAATCATTGGCGTACGGAGCACTGGGTAGAAATCGTAATGTTTCAGTCCTATAAATATAGAAAATTTCTCGTTCTGCCGAGTAACTGTATAAAAAAAAAACGGGTTCAGTGAGTTATCTTTATGCCAGTGGAGGATGTGGCCATAGCGATTAAGGCGCTATGCAAGTGATCTGGGGGCGAACTGGGTAGCCGATTCGAATCCGGGTCATGCCACTACTACGAAACGTAAGTGCATAAAGGTGGCTTACTGAACTACGTTATTTTTAGTGTATGATTTTCGCTGTTGGCTAATTTCCAATTTTCCTTGAGTAATTGTATCTGCAGAATTCAGTTATGTGCCTAGCTTTATTATTATTCAGCAAAACGTAATTACACAAAAAAAAAAACAGAAGAAAAAATAATAATAATTTTGTTTCGACTTCCTTTTTATTGCTATTTTTGCTATTCTGTTTTTTATTTTGCTTGTTTTTTTTTATTACGTTTTGCTGATCAAGAGTTCTATTGAGAGTTCATAGTTTAAAATGTCCGGACGGGCCCCCAAATATGCATCGGCCCAATTAACATGAAAAGTAAAAAAAAAAAAAAGTTAAATTTAAAAATAGAAGGGGGAAAAAAAAGGGAAGTGAGCAAATAATTATATTAGCCGCCAGGTGATTGCCAGGTGATCTTCGAGAAGGAGCTTGCCACAAGATTAACGAAATTTAAGTTGGTTTTGAGATGGCATCATCACTCTGACGGCTTCGTTGAGGAATGAGGAATTTCTCGTTTCAAAAAACATGCATTTTTTTTGGTCGCCGTTTTTACTCTAGTGGCGCCCTCGCTCGCAGCGGCAGCGCACTAAACGCGAGTGGCTGCCATCACTTTTTTTTACTTCCTTCCCTTCCCTTCCTTCATCTTTTGCCTTGACCCTGTTCCCACGGTTGGATCGGTCGACTTTGAGCGGAGGGAGGGACGGATGGAGGGAAACAACAGCAATGATACCGATGTCGTTTCAAGTCGCCAGAGCATGCATTTACTTATACAGTCAGCAGCAGAAAGTTTATTCAATTAGCTTTCACGTTTTTCCTAGCGGGATTTTTGATGGTCGAAGGTGAGCTGATAACAGGAAGATTCTTTACGGGCACATTTTTTTCACGTGGGATTTCCTATACGGGAAAGGGTGGAGGGGTAGGGGAGACACGCGGATAGGAAAGACAAGATGAGAGAGGATGCAGGTTGGCAGGCGTTCTTCCCACTGATCGCGCGACAGGTGAACAGAAGGAATCGGACGGACGGAAGCAAAGAGAAAGTAAAAAAAAAAAAAAGAATAGAAAAATTGGGATTCTTGTTCTGGCTCCACGAGTTAAGGGATGGGAATTGCTTTGTTGCCAAACAGTTACAGGTTGGTTGGTCAAGCGGTTGTCGCGTATGTTTTCACACCGACAAAAACAACGCATTATCTATCTGTCTATCCAGTTGTTGCTTGGATGTAGGTAAGATACGGACCAAACATCCGTTTTGTGGACTGTAACTGATTTTTTGTTTGTTAAAATGCAAAAACCGGAGGCATTATTTGGGAAAATCATTGTTTGCAGCTTTAAAAGTAACACTGGATTTGCACGTGAAGAGTGTTAATTTTAGGGGGTGATTTAGGGGTTGGCGGGGGAGGGGGACCTCGGTTACCCCTTCCCCCGGCTTTTACGTCGGTTGGACGATTGTGTTTTCGTCGTTCTCAACAAATTGGCTGCAAATTTCCAATTCGTATGTAATTTTTCTGACTAATAACACTGAATTTTACCAAATAAATATCCGCTTTTTTTTTTTTCACCTTTTGAAAATTAAGTAACGCTGGCGAATTTACAAGAGATTTAGAAAAGTTATCTTTTTTGTACAAACATTAGAATATATGAAAACGGTCTAGTTGGTGTCTTTAGTGGGTTCACTTGCGTCCTAGGCTTTGTCGAGAAGTCAACCGAACTCGTAGTATTTAGTAGTGGGAAAAAGCAACAATTAGAGGAGAGGAGTGTATGGCGTTAGGTCCGACAAGTCTCTCGTAATAAATTCAAATTCAATTCAAAGCAAC
Source organism: Lithobius niger (assembly GCA_023313725.1). Taxonomy (NCBI): domain Eukaryota; kingdom Metazoa; phylum Arthropoda; class Chilopoda; order Lithobiomorpha; family Lithobiidae; genus Lithobius; species Lithobius niger. The sequence continues at coordinate 21,138 of JAHWFP010184319.1, read as the reverse complement.
AATTCTTCATGCGTACTGATGTCGTGCTGCGTACTTCGTTTTCTTGTTGATTGCAGCAAGCGAATTATGTTCTTCATAGGGCCTTAGGGCTTCGTCGGACAGATGACCGGAAGCAGTTAACGCTCGCTAAAACCCTTTCAACCTTTTTGTCCCGGTCCTAGAGTCGTGGCTCTGTTCCATCATAGTGCCGGTGCACAAGTCGGGTACTAACTTGGTTAATATTATCGTCCGATTTCACTCCTGTCGGATCTCAGGGATGTGTACGAGCGTATGCTCATCAGGCGCCTAGAATGGCACCTGGAATGTTACAACTGCCTGGCGCCTATGCAGTTCGGTTATCGAGCTGATAGGAGTCCCCAGGATGCTGTCATGTTTTTCCTTTCTGGGATACATGAGGCATGGGCCCACGGCCTCGCTACTGTAGCGGTCTTTTGGGATATCAAGGCTGCCTACAAAACAGTCAGTGTTGAGTCGGTGCAGTATAGCCTGATTAAGATGGGTGTAGGCTCAAAACTTGTCAGTGCTATCGTGGCTCTTCTTGGAGATCGGAAGTTTGTGACCAGAATTGATGGGTTCTGGTCAGGTGCTGCCTCTTCGTAGGGGGGGCTTCCACAAGTGAGCTGTTTCAGTCAGTTGTTGTTTGCTGTTGCCATTAATGATGTTCTTCTTGAAATAGGTGTGTCAGCGAACATTGTATGCTGTGCTGATGACGTTGCTCTATGGTTTGCCGGAAATGATCTGGCTGCTTGCTGCAACTGCACTCAAACTGTTGTTGCAACTATCTCCTCTCGTCTCAGGGAGAGGGGTGTTCACCTTGCCCCTGCTAAAACAGATTTGGTCGTGTTCTCCAGGTCGGCTATCAGTCGTAGGTCTCCGTTCACCATTGACGTTGAAGGCAATGTTGTCATCCAGAAATCCTCGGTCAGGTACCTGGGTGTCGTTCTGGACGACCAGCTGGAATGGAATCAGCATGTTAGCCAGCTGAATTACAGGCTAAGGGCTCACTCCTCCATTCTCAAGAGGCTGACCCAGATTGATGGTGTTAGCCGAGGGTCCCTGCTTGCTGTTTACAGATCTTTCGTCCTAGCAATGCTTGATTAATAGCTGCCTTTTCTGTGCCTGCATCGGCGGCACATCCTTTCCCTCCAGGTTTCTGTCAATCTCTGCCAGCGAGTGGTCTCGGGGTGTCTCGTCTCCACTCCGGTTCAGGCTCTGTGGGTGGAGTGTTGCGAGCCGCCGCTACACCTCCATTCCGAGGAGGTCCTTGCTGTGCTGTGTGTCAGGAATGTGGAGAGCTAACCCTGTCGGGAGAGCTATTGTTGACTGCTGCAGTCTCAGTCAGGTTGCTCTGGCAGCTCTTGGTGCTCCTAGTCGTGGGGCCTTAATTGTCCGCGACTTGCCTGCATTTGGATTGCTTACAGTCTTCCGCGTGAAACCATTCAGTCCCTGGGCCTGGTGTCTGGGTCTGGTTTCTATTTTTGACCATGGCCCCACAGACAGTACGGTTTTCTGTGATGCGTCCTTCTGTTGTGCTACGTGGTCCGGAGGTGTAGGCATTGTCATCCCAACACTGAAGGTCAACACTGGGTAGGCGGCTAGACTTTGCGTCCTCCTCCACGGAGTGTGAGTTGTGTGCCGTCTCGGTGGCCCTGGACGTGACCCTTGATCTGGCCCTGTCGTCCTTTACGATCTTCACGGACTCACAGTCAGCTGTCGTCCTTCTCCGCCGTGCCCTGGGCTCCATAGACCTTCGTGACCCCCTTGTCTTCTTGATCTGCAAGAAGCTGTGGGCTGCGCAGCGATGTGGTGTTGTGTCGGTACAGTGGATCAGGGATCACTGGCTCTGCAGGCAATGAGCAAGCGGACAGTCTGGCTAAGCAAGCGGCGAGCTGCAGCAGGAACTGCCTTTCTGTTGTCATCACTCCGCAGGCCGAGAGAGCATTTCTCTGCTCTGGTCTGGTGCCACAGGCCGAACACTTTACAGTATTCAGTATGTTTGTAGCCTGTCGTCCATCATGTCGTCCCGGCCTTTTTGGATGGTGAGAGTCATGTCTCGCTTGCATTCTGGACACAGTGCTCACTGGTTCAGGCTGGGGTAGGCGGCTTCCCTCCTCTGCACTTTGTGCGGTGTGGAATATTCCTCCGAGCATTTCCTGTTCTTTTGCCTGCCCTCGAGCTGCAGAGAGCGGGTCTGAATTATCATCTTCGCAGTTATCCCACGTTATCTGGCCTTCTGTCTCTCTCTAGTGGACTGTCTTCGTTGCAGAGACTAAAGGCTGTAGCGCTCTTTGCCAGGGCCTCTGGTGTTTCAGTATAGACTATTCTCTATACTATTCAGTATAGACTATTCCCTTTGACTATTCTCTCCCCCGGCCCTGGGCCCGGGTCATGTTGATGACTAGTAGATGTGTAGTGTGTGATCACAAGTTTAATTACTGGCTCTCCTGTGTAGTGTAAGTTGTGGTTTTCTTTTCTGCGTAGCTTGTTGTAGTTAGGGTGGGCTTACGGCCTAGGACCAAGGCCTCAATAAATTCTAATCAATCAAACAATCGTACTCCCTTTAAAAAAGCAAGCAAGTAAAATGCTGTAACTCTGCCCTCAAAATAATATTCAGATTGATTGATAACTTTGAATTTGCACCTGCAAACCAGCAAAAAGACGTCCACTATTAAACTATAGCTATCTGCAGAATTTCTGCTGTATGCACGGCACTGAAGAATTTATTTTTGCGAAATTAGCTAGCCAGCAATTAGGCAATCAACGTTATTCACACAGTCTTTTCAACAAGAAGTCTCCCGATCAAACGAAGTTTCAGCCTCTTTTATCGCATTGTTATTTTTCCTTATCACCCGATTTTACTGTATTTGCTTTTTTAGTGAGCACGAACCAAAACTAGGTTAGGGTGACCCACGACGATGAGAGGGACCATTTTAGCTTGAGAAATCACTGCTCTCTGTCCTCAACAACAATGGTTGTAACAATACAATTCTAGTTAGCAATGCATGATGGGACGGTTGCAGACAGCAGCTCTCACTCCGCAACCGTCCTGGCATGCATTTCTCTCATTCCGCATCCCTTTCGTCCTGCAGTTGCTCTCAGTCCGCATCCATCCCATTACGCATCTGCCATCAGATTTCAACAATGCAATGTCGCATTTCCCTTGTTAGACGAAAGAACTAGGTTTAGGTTTATTTATTGTAAACCGTACGACCCAGTACATATCAGCTCAATACTAAACTAAGCTACTAACTACTTAAAACTATACAGCAACAATGCAGGTACCACTACTGACTAACAATCTCAACTGGACGCCTGGATGGCGGGGCATAAAAGAAAAGGAAGAAGGGAGACAATACTAACCCTAAGAGAAACGGCCAGTTGCCCGATAAAACCCAAGCACCGCTCGAAGAGAGTCTCTACTACCCATCAAGTGTGGTGTCACACTTAGAGCCTCAGCCATGGGCTCATTCCTGTTACTCAGGAACAGTCGCCACTGAGCTACCCAGAGGGGACAAGAGAAAAAACTGCCTAACCGTCTCCTCTCCTGTGCCACAGCTACACTGGGGTGAAGCGCACCACCCAAGCCGATACAGATGTGACCGCATTTGAACATGCCCGGTCCGCAACGTAGAAAGAAGACCAGAATCCTTCCGGGATAGCTTACCCAAAGTAGCCGGCACAGAAACAGACGGGTGTATCTCGAAAAGAGTATGTCCAGATTCACCGGTCTCCCATCTAGTCTGCCACTTTCTCCGAAACATAGCAGTGGTCACAGAATGCAGGTCCCTAGGGCCAACCGGGAACTGAATAACATTGTGCCTGGAAATAAAACCGCACCTAGCAAGGTCATCAGCCAGCTCATTCCCGAAAATACCAGTATGGCCCGGTACCCACAAAATAGAAGCTTTCATCCAATTTCCCGCACAATAGGATAAGAAACCTTCAACGAATAAAAGCTCCATTTTAGAAACCCGATGCCAGCAGCGGAGTCTGGCAAGTTTCAAAACCGCGGAAACTCCAAGTCAAAACCAACATTAAGAGCCGCCGAAACAGTCATGAGCTCCCCCAGGAAAACCGAAGTGACACCAGAAAGGAAGTAGTCAAACTCCAGATGGAACTCTGGAACAGCAACCCCAACACCCCCTTCATACCGATTGAGATGAAACGAAGCATCATAGTACACCTGAGCAGAGCCCTGCAAACTACCCTCAGAGCTTTAATTTTGCCAGCTTTAATTTTGCCAGCTTTAATGAAGACAGTTTGCTTCGTTAATGCCTCACCCTTACAGAGCTATTTTCCTGATCCGGTTTAGGATCATGGAGTTACCAGTACAGTTCCCCCATGATTTTTGTAATAAAAATTTACCTACAAATTCTGCAAGTGTTAAAAAATTTCCTTATTTTATGCTTTTTGACGTTGGGTTGCATTACGCTTAAGGCCTTTGCACTTTCTTAAAATACATTTGTTCGAGAAAGATTCATTACCAAGGTTTTATGATCTTGTTTAGGCTTTAAAATTAGATTGTTTTATTGCAGTCATTCATTTGTTTGTTCCTAATTGTAAAAATACTTCTAAACTGTGGTGCATTTTCTGCTATCTAGATGTGGCTCATACAGGTTTCTCTTTGAGACTTCGGGATATAATTAAATAAAATTAAACAATATTATTAATAATAAAAAAGGGAAATTAATAACGAGGGAAAGGGGAGGGTAATTTAACTACTTCTTTAACCGACTTCTTTCCTTTAGACACGGACCATTAATTCTGAAGAAGTTATGTGGCGGAGTATGGTGAGAACCATGTTTTTTTTTTCTGGTTGCTTCAATAAAATAATGTAAACAAAATACCCACGCCCCAGACACAATATTTGTAGAAGCCATTCGGTGGTGATAATAATAATAATAATAATAATAATCAACATATGTTATTTATTAGTTACAAAAAATATACAAAATAGAAAGTCAGAAAAACAAAGGAGCACGAAGCTAAAGAAGCTTGTATGTGCAAATTGCAAAAACAGAACACAAAATTATATTTTCATATATTATATACATTAGAATATCACAATAAAAAAATTGTTTAATACTTATTAAAATAAAATAAAAATCATAAAAACAAACAACAACAAAAACTTGTTAATGGGTTAATGGTACAAACCAATGGTACTAAACAAGTAAATTCTTAAACTAGGTTTCGTGGTAGTTACGGAATATTAATTATTTTTCCAAAATCCATTGTTTCAGTTTAATTTTCATCTCGGTAATGTTTGCCAGATTTCTTAGAAACACAGGTATTTTATTAAATTTATTTGGAATTACATAAACTCTATTCCTTTTTCCGTATAAATTCCTCCAAGTTGGAGTTACTAGCCAATCTGATGAAGTCCTAGTTGGCCTGTTAATTTTAATTTTAAACATGTTATTAAAGTAATAATAATAATAATAATAATAATAATAATAATAATAATAATTTATTAAACTTACTACACGAAACTCAAGGAGTTTGTAAGTGTAGGAAACATATTTGCTAGTTACATAGCAACAAACACTTTTTTACGTAATATATATGCTTAAGTTAGTACATACTCTACATATTAAAACTATATACAAATTATTTACACTGGTAAAATAAAAGCGAAATGATCTACAATTTTGTTAACGATTACAAGTCATTGTTGTTTTCTAGACACAAGTTATTTACATTGGTAATGTTAAAACATCCTAATCCACATTGTTTCAATAATAAAATAATTGCCGATTATTAGAAAGAGACGCACACACCTGGCAAACATGGGCAGCACTTGCAAGAAAACGGTATTTCATCTGAATTTTTCATGCGCAATTAAATGTTCGGGCTTCCTCAGAGAGGCAAAAGGATAAAAATGCAGAAAAATCAAACAATGATTGAAAGTATGAACATACAAGTAATTCACAGACAGTTAGTTGAACACTTACAAACAAAAACAAAATTGTTCGAAGTCTTGGTCGAGAATGAAGACGAAATGCGAAGGGGTATGGAGCACTAAACTAGCTAATATTTTTTCACAAGATTTAAAATACATTCCTCCCGGTTGGCTTTCCTGTACGACTCTGTTTTGCAACATTAAAGGTACATTCCGCCTGCCTTATAACAGCCACGCGCTGATCTCCATCCGCGCATGTTACCATCACACCGTTTCGCAAGATTCGGCGTAGCTATACATATACAAGGCCAATTGAGATAGTAGCTGCGTTCTACTATCTCTGTTGGCTTTGCGAGTAGTAGACGAAACAACATGAACACAAAAATTATGTCGTCGCAAACCGGAAAGATTTTAGTATTTTAACATCTCAGTTTATAATTTTTTAGGCTAGTGTCTTATAATTTTTCTTCGGTGATCTACTGGCATATATAATTTTAATTTTTACCACATTAGTCTTTTAGATTTCTCATCTCGTGGCAATTATTAGCAAACGATTAAAAATTAGTACATGGCACACACACACACGCACACACACACACAGACGAAACGTCATGGTTATTGTAAGCGCGAACGCAAAGGGTCATATAACCGCAGGATGCTATTAAATTAGTTCCCAATATTCAACAGAAAGTCCCGTATATGCCACATTTTAAAATGTACCTTTAAGACGCGTGTAAATGTTGAAAATGCACACATTTTCATATTTTCCCCCATCGTCAGAAACGATTTTGCTACATCCACTCTAACCGGTCGGCTTCAGGATCGCGCGCAGCAAGCAGTTTTCATCTCGGCTGACCATTCGGTACCGTAGTTAAAAATGGTATGCTCCTGGTGACATTGAAGTACGGGTAACCACAAGTTCATATACACAAGATTTAATTTTCGACTGAGGTGTTGCTGTCTTGGTCACATAGACGAAATACAAAACGATAGACTAATGAATAATGATAACTATTTACAGGACCATTTACTTACAGTGAAAAGGATGAAAACATAATTTAAAACGCCATTAACAGCAATCGAACGGATACAGGATCCTCCATCTTAGAAAGCACAGACTAAAACCACAGATCTTCAAATTGTATTTTCATAAGGAGCTCACATCTCACATTCAATACTTACACAAAGCTAAGCCATAAAACAACCAAAACGGGTGATATCATATAGAAACCCCATACGGTTAAAGGGACCCATCTAGTTTTGCCATAGAAAGTAGTAAAATCAGAGCCGAAATGGCTGCCACCAAGTTTTCCATCCCAACCCTGATCACTCAATCTTAACTGACACCTCGGTGATTGTCAGTTAAGCTTGGGTGATCGCGGTTTGGGCCACAAACTTGGTGGCAGCCATTTTGGCTCTGATATCACTACTTTTTATGGAAAAACTTGATGGGTCCCTTTACACTTATCGGGTTTTTCTATGATCAGTTTTACTGTAAGTATGATCCTATTAACTACTCGTAGTTATAGCTGTTATCATTATTCATTAGTCTGTCGCTTTGAATTTCGTCTAAACCATGAGCAATGGCTGTTTGCCGTGACGTCACCATGAGTTAGCCAATGACGAACGAGACCAACGGCTGTTTGGCTCGTCTGATTGGACTAGCCTAGTCACGTGATATGCACGTCACAGCAAACAGCCATGGCGTGTGGCACAGGTGACCAAGACATCATTATTCATTAGTCTGTTGTTTTGAATTTCGTCTAGGTGACCAAGA
>JAHWFP010184319.1:0-13449 GCA_023313725.1 Lithobius niger | reverse complement strand
TTATTCATTAGTCTGTCGCTTTGAATTTCGTCTAGGTGACCAAGACAGCAATAGCTCTGTCGAAAATTAAATCTTGTCATATATTTATATGAACTTGTGGTTACTTCACTGTTACCAGGAGCATAGTACCATTTTTGACTTCAATACGACCACAACTTTATTTTTATTGTATCGGTATCATAGTTGTTGGTTTTGACGCTTGATGTCGCCATGTCTCAAGTCAGATTCTATTTACTGTGTTTGGATTGGTTAACATAATAATGGTGCATCTCATGATCGTCAGGCAGTTTCTTGGAAGTGCTGCCCGTGTCTCATCATATAATAGAAAGTTAACTACATACAGCAACATACTTCTTTCAGTTCTACGCGGTAGTTGCGGCTACTAATACCTCTGCTAATGCTTTTGCCTTCGAAGCAGCACAAAGAAAAAGCATTGTCAGAGGTAGCAGTATCCGCAACTACCGCTAGGGTCCTACGTAGTACTGGATGAAAGGAGATGCTTTACTTTCTAATCTACGGTATCATTCTTTCAGTCATCAACCACTTGTCTCCGATTTTTATGACAAGTGGTCACTTTATGACAAGTGACAGTAATATTCAGTCATCTACAAGAGCAGTAGCGTGCACAGACCCCGGAGAGAGCAAAGGACAACTTCAGTAAAAAGCTGCATTCATTTTTAGAGGACATTTTTTTTCTGTTTGCTCTCTTTTCTGCCATTTTCTTAGCCTTTTTGCCCCTTTTTGATCTTTTTGGCAGTTTTAGGGCTTTTGGCTCACACGTTCTCAGGCACCACCGCATCAGCAAATGTCGGCAAAAAAGAGCAATTTTTTTTTGAAAAAGCGTACTTTGCGAAAAGGGCAGGGCGATGCTGTCCCCCCCCCCTCCCCCTCCCCCCCTGCTTCCCTCCTGTGCAGTTAACAAGAGCTTCTGTGCAGCCATACGGTATGAGAAGCCCCAAAATCGTAGCTTTTACAATTTCAATTATGGTTACCACGTCTAGGATTCGTAAAGCAATGTGTTCGTTTTTAATCGTCTATTTAATCGTCTACCTGTGTTCCTTTGGATTTTTTTCTTTCTACACCTACACTATATTTTCGCACCAAATAACTTTCACGCACTATCATGTGACGACAGGTTGGTGAGGGTAGAGCAAATATAAAAGGCTACATGGGTGGGTGAAGGGGAGTTGGGGGATTATTACAGGTCTAGCCGAAGGGCAACGGCCCCAGAAGTTTATGGATCTGGGGGTGAAAGCGGACAACAGAAGTAATCAAGGGACGCTGCCGCCGACTTGTCCTATATCAACACAATGGGTCGCCGAGTCTCTCTCTCTCTCTCTCTCAGTCGGGGCAAGTGAAAGCTCAAAATCGACGGCGTAGACATGCATTTGGCTGTAGGGGCGACGGGATTTGTTGGAGAACATACCCCACCCTCTTGCCGTCGCCTATTGCCATACAATCGGCGGCGATGGCCTGTTGTGTAACAGGTGGATCGGAGGGTGTCTGGACTGGTCTGGCTGACCGTCTGGACACTGGCACCTGACGCAACCAGACTTGTGGGTTCCCAACACTGTAGATAAGAGATGTGAGGGGTGGAAAGTGGAGGTGGTGGGATGGATTCATGAACGGAAGCCAGACACCCATCAACCCCCGATTCCGTTATGGGAATCGCTCTCACTTACGTCTCACAGACGAGTATTTTTTTTGGGGGGTGGGAATAAAAAAGCATGTTTTTTTTTTAAATTTAGGACTAGCCGTCTTCTGTATAGACAAGGTTACCGACATTATGGAACGGGATGCGTCGGTGTCGGCGTAGTTTTTTGTCTTTGAATTCCGAAGGTGCCATTGTATATTGGTACGATAACTGTACAGTACGCGCCAGTTGACAGAAGCGCAGAAAGCCGTTCTGTTTGATCATCCATAATTCAACCTGGATTCATAATTGATCGGGCACGTATATGACGTGTTATAATAAATACGGATGCAGATCTACTTACGTCAGGCTTGGCTGGTTTTTGCCACTAAATGGTTAAAACCAATTTTTACCATCCCGGCAAAAATCTACTTGAAGTCAAATAAAAAAAAAGAAGTGTGCCGTACAATTATAGTCTAAATTGGCAAGTTATGAAACTCCCTTACGTCACATTGTTTACTTTGAAAATTCATATTCACTTCTCATTTACCGATCATAAGCTATTTTCACAGTCAAAGATATTCTTCGCACAATATCCATGCAGTGAGAAGAATATAACATTTTTTACTGTATAAAGCGGCTTGCTCGTGTTTGCCACTACCGGTTTTTGCCGACAAAAACCCAACCCTGATTTACGTTGCCTTTTGGACTAAATGTCAGACTGCCTGAGCAGGGATTTGAACCCACGACCTTTGAAACCAAATGCCGAGGTTCTGCCGCTGAGCCATACTCCGTGTCAGTAAGGCAACGTAAATTGGTTTGCGTCCGTATTTATTGAACCCTTCTCGACCCCATTTGGCTTTCCATCCACTTTTAATAACATGGTGTGATCAATAATTCAGGAATAATTCAGGAATAAATATTTAAGAAGATTTTCTAGGGTCTGAACTGTTACAAACTACGGGCCAGGTAGGACATCAAAACATACCATAAACTTGTAGTAGCCTACCTTCCAAAGCCATCAACCTAACCCATCAAAATGCAAAAGTGTTGGAGACAATTTGGCTCCAAACTTGACATCACACGTGCATGCTTTTTGTTGTTACGTCAGGCATGGTGTGTCTTAATGAGCAAAAATGACGTCATACTTCGACACAACTGCGGATTTGCAACGGATGGTGGGCCACATCAGCCACATTGATTTCCACGTGTTTTCGAAAGCGGTAAGAGCTTATCGGCTAAATCAGTGGGAACCCATCAATCAAGTCAAAAGGTGATATAACTTCCGTTCAAAAAAGGCATAATTAGACAAATGGATAAAAAAGCAAGTTGACGGATTGAAAAGTCTACTTAAGCAAGTGGTGAAGTAGTTGGTCGGATTCTTGCCTCTGTTTTGGAAATTTAGAACGAATTTAAGTTTACAGTGTTTTCGAGGAACCAAACTGTCGCCAACAGTCTGTAGTGTTGATGGTTTTTGATTGTTTTTTGGGGGAATGCGCCCATGCCCGGATAGCATCCCTGATCGATCTGAAAATGATGGAACGAGTCAATTGTTCTGCAGTTGAAAACAAACTTTAAATGCTGAGTTGAAAGATTGAAAAGGTTTTCCGTTGAGTTCAGCCTGAAGACTGCTTATGAGTTTGAAAATGAGCCTGGTGAGACAGGCAGGTGTCAGAAAGCTAGGCAGGCCACGGAGGGCCATCCTGACATGGTGGACCACCACAGATTAGACAGTTACCTAGATGATATTGCATCTTGCCTTTTCCTAGCCTACGCTTCGCCCTGGCGGTAGCTGCGGCTACTAACGCCTCTGCTAATGGTTTGTGTGCGAAGCAGCACAGAGACAAAGTATTATGACAGATATTCGGAGCCCTGAATACCGCCAGAGCCCCCCGTAGGCTTAGAAGACGGAAGATGCAATATCTAGATAACTTTGTAATCTATGGTACTGCTTGTTGACGTCATTGAACATGCTGGGATGACGTCATTGAACCAGGTCAGAATGAACGACGCTACCACCAAGTACAAAATTAATCAAGGTTCATCCATTTCAATGGAAGTAACCATTGAACATTTTGCTAACTTACTTTTTGTTTTAAGCAACTTTTAAAGAAGTTTAACACAACGTTTGACATTGTTTTCTGGCAGTTCCTGTTGACAGACCAGTCTTTAATTTGTGGAAATAGATGCGTAGGTCTACTACCTAAAAACAATGTTATGTCTTGAATTTAACATAACTGCTGTTTTTTAAAGGATAATTTCACCCATTTTCGTTGTTAATTACGATTTTCGGTCTTTTCGCGCCGGTGCACACGTGCGTTTTTTGGACGAGAGGCGCCGACGCTGCGGCGCCGCTGCGGCGACGCAGCCAATCAATGCACACGTGCGTTTTATTAACGCGCGTTGACGCTACGGTGCCGCTTCGGTGACGTATGTGCGCGTTCGGTTCCCTAACCTCGTGTACAAAACATTATAGTTTGAAACCAATGAGACGATATTGCTTTTTTCGCCTACCTCGTGTACAAAAAAAATATTTTAAAACCAATGCGACGAATTTTGGTACATTGATGTACTAATTTAAGACGTACCAGGGGAAAATGTTATACATCCTTTGCAGATTAACTGAAAAATTCGGATAAGTTCTTTAATTACTTCCCAATGAGTCTTCAATCATTTCTGCAGCAACATTTCATTCTTCAGGATAGTTCTTTACTCACTCAATAAACAATTCCATGTCTATTTCTTCGAAATTGGACGCTATTTTGGGAAACGCTTTTGCGGTAAACGGCGGACGTGTGCACCGCTCAAGTCACCCAAGGTACTCAGAGACGCAATTGCGTTTTTTTAACGCTGCGGTACCGCTGCGTTGACGGGGGGAAATTGCGGTGCAAGACGACCGCACGAGCGGCGGGCGAGCGGCGTGCGGTAATGCAACGTCAAACGCAGGTACGTGTGCAGCACCCACGCAAATGGCACGCAAGCCAAACCGCAAATGCGGTACCGAAGCGGTAACCGCAAATGCGGTACCGCACGTGTGCACCGGCGCTTCATTAACTCCTAAACGCAAAAAGAATGTGGAGATGCGTTGCACACATTAGTTTATAGTTTGTACAAGTAACAAAGAATTCGGCGTTTTTAGAAAAATGCTTCCCTTTATTGTTCACAGAATGGCAAGACATCGCAACTTCACCAACCAACGACATCTTGCTTTTCAGCCACCAATTTTTAGATTTTAAGAGTTTCTTCTACGGGTTCTTCCTGACCCCACAAGGAGATAGATTTCTAGTAGTGTCAAATATATGGTCTGGGGAGAAATATAGCGAGAAACAGAAACAACTTACAATCTAAATAATTGGTGGCTGAACGGGCGCAATTATAGTTGCAGATTTCAGAAGCTGCGACGTCAAGCGCTGTCTCTGTAAAACAGAAAAGATAAAGCATATTTTTGGCGGAGCGAGCGATCGAAGCAAGCGAAGCGTACCCTGTAAAGGACACCAAATTGCAAAATGTTGGTTGGTTGGTCTGTTGGTTGCACGTTTGTAGTCTGGGTGGAGAGCCAAACAAAAGGTCGGAATGGGACGAAATTTGATACATCGCTTCATACCTCCCAAAAGTATTGCCGAGCCAAAATTAGCCATAAATCGAACAATTATCACGGAAGAAATTACAAAGTTTCGAATTTATTTCTAACACTCACCATTGTAAATTTGTAATCCTCAATCGTTAAAGAATTCCGACGAAGTATTTACACCATGCTGGTGGTAGTCAAGTAAACTTTAAAAAACACGGAAAATTCAATTTTGGTTGTTTCCTTCTAGCTATAATAACCTTTTTCGACGTAACTCAATGAAATCACAACATTTGTTCGTTACATTTAACCTTGGACGATTTAACCACTATATAAAGAAACGCACCCATAAAAAACAAAAGAATTCCATTAACCTTTCATTTGAAAAAAAAAATGCTTGGAAAAATTCAGTTCAGCATGGCAACGAAAGTGGTCTCTACACTAGCGATGGGAATCCCGAATGTGAAACCTGAAATCGTCGTATCAAGGCGAAACGGTATGAATAAAACGAAAGATTAGAGCGGATGACGTGTTTACACCACAGCACGAAACAATAATATGCCAGCCTCTCAGAGTTTATAGATTCCTCGTTGCCATGGTAACGTGAAGTCTCGAAACCGAAACCGTGTTGCTGAAGGAATATGCCTTATTCTCGAATCCAGAGTTGTTAGCTGCTACTTACGAAATTAGATTGGAGGTAAATATTAGGCCTACACGCTGAAAGTTAGGCCTAACACCTAAAACTAGGCCTAAACGCTAACACATTTTTAACCTACAATTGTGATGGTTATTTCTTTTAGATTGTATAATAGAGATCGCTGTTGCAGTACGTGATAGAGGTGTATGACTCAACGTTTTCGTTGGTGATGGTGTCAAGTCTTATACCAAGGGCAGTATTGTGAACCTTCTGAATCTTCTGATTATTGTTAAAAAATTTTGGACTGATGATTGTTTGGCTTGCAGTTAAATGCCTTATAATTAATATTTTAACATCTAGACACACGCTAGTGTGTCGCGCCAAGTTAGGCAACAGTCATCGCCACAAACATCACATCAATTCAATTGTCGAGGTTGTAAACACACTGACACTGACACTATGGCGCCGCGCCACAATGGTTTACAACCTCGACAAGTGAATGGATGTGATGTTTGTTGTGATGATTGTTGCCTAACTTGGCGCGACACACCAAAACACACCAAAACATTCGCCAACTTAATCGCACCGAATAATACTTTGGACGTTAAATGAAAACTTGAACATTGCTACCCAAAGTAGCAATGTTCTAGTTTTCATTTAACCTTCGAACTATTAAGCGGTTTACTTGGCGATTAAAGCGGCCAAGCGATTAACTTGGCGAATGTTTTGGTATGTTGATATCACTCCTTTGAAGGGCCGAACCATTCGGAACTTGGCGGCCCCTTTTACCAGTTTTGGTTTTTGATATACGGAATACATTCTGCACAACACTTCCTGTAAACAATGTAAGAATTATTGCCAGCGGCAGCTCAAAAACATAGGTGGGCTATATACATATAATTTATGTTAACAAGTTTTATTTTGTTCCTGTGTTTAGTTTCTGTTTAGTTATTTGTAGCCTCTTTTCACAGCCCACACTAAAGATGTGGGCCATCGCCGCAGAGCATAAAATAAAACAGCACGTATACAAATAACTAAGCAGAAACTAAACACAGGAACAAACGAAAGCTTGTTAACATAAATTTGAAACGTTGCATAGGCCTATATTTAAAAAAAAAAAGCTAAAATTAGAAAAGGCCAGCAAAGAGCAGCAGTACCAAACGGCAGAGCCAACTTAGCCCAGTGAGTATTGCACCCAAATTTTTAAGGAGCATTAGTAAATGTGGTATCGTCATTAAAATAAAAACTAAATATAAGTTCGAAATAAACAGCTGTTCGCTCCGCCTACAATAGGCTCAAAGCCTGTTTCCTAATCTAAAACCGTCGAGTTTGGGGACAGAGTTGAGTTAGGATTTTGAAGATGATGTTGTTGGTTCTTATAACGAGCTAAACCCATTTTAAATCAGTTTTTCCTGTACGTATCAAAAGCATTACACGACTCGACTAAAGAATTAATGTACAATTGTCAGCTACACAACATATTAGCTATGCAGCTTATTGACTGCGGAATTTATTAACCACGCAACATGTTAACTATACTCAACGTTTTTTTAAAGCATTAATTCTACAGAATTTACGTAAAGCCGACATAGAAAAAGAAATGAGCTGTAAATGTTAGAATGAAACTAAGAAACACAGTGGAGCCAACATTGTGAACAGCTAAGAATGACAAGTGAGCAACAAACGTGCATGACGCTGCTGTTACTAGCTATTCACATTGTTTGCTCTATTGTGTTTCTTCCTTAATTCTAAAAAGTGATAAATTTTGCTGCAATTTATTGAAGAAAATAACAATTAGTTATAGGCCTGAGTCGACGAAACTCGAAGCTCGAATAATTCGAGTTTGGAGCAAGGTTTGAAGCTTCCAAATCGAGCCGTGCTTACACAACAAACTCGAATCCGACACGAAGTGCGAGTTCGCATTTCACCCCTCCCCCACCCACCCACTACCGTGTCCTTCATGCTCTCCAGGGGCGTGCACAGGGCCCCGAGAGGGCAGCGGCAACTTATTTTTTTCTGGGGGCCATTTAGTCTTTTAAATTTTTTTTGGGTAGTGTTTATACCTCTTTTTCTCCCCCCCCCCCCCCCCCCGCCCCGTGCACGACTTTCTTGGGCGTTATTGTTCCTTTTTTAACTCTTTTACACCATTGCTCCAGCAAATGTCGGATATTTTTTTTATAAAAAGATTATTTTGCCATGAGGGCAGGGGCTAGGCCGCCCCCCCCCCCAACCTCTCCCCTCCGTGTGAATAAGTCCCTGATGCACTATATTTATTAGTTTTTTTAATGGCATTCATTTTAAAAATGACTTGTTTTCCGAAATCCTTTTTCCCCTTCCATCTCCTCCCGGTTAACATTTCGCCACGTATTCACAAATAAATGAAGGGCGAGTAGCGATGGGAACTTTTGCCCAAGTGAGGGAGGAGGGGAAGGGAGGGGGAGGAGGAAGGCCAAGAATGGTAGGAAGGGAGGGTCCTTAGAACAGAGAGTGGGAACTATATTTCCCTTCTTCGCCTCCCCTCCCCCCTCCTCCTCTCCGTGCGGATGGGAAGAGAGAGTTGTGGACTCCCACCCTCGGAGTCGGTGTGTGAACCGTGTTGGGCTAGATCTCACGTTGGATGACACTTGTTGCATGGCCACATGAGTGACGTAATATTATGTCGGTAGGTAGGAGAAGCAGGTGGAGTATGAGAAAGACCAGCGGTAGTTCGTCAACACTAGCCATGTGAGACCTTGAGAACACTTTTTAGGGATGGAAATGAGTATGTTAATGAATTGGCTGAGTTATTAAAGTTGATGATTACAAGCTTAAGGTAATCGTTATTAATAACCTGAAATTGGAATCCTATTATCATTAGGTAAAGCCTAAAGTTGCGTAGTTAAGTTTCCAGAGTTAAACTGAGCCGTGATTAACACCTTAGCAGTATTGGGGGAGTGGGGAGGTATTACTCAAATTCGTTCCTCTTCAGATTTTGGTCAAATGAAGTACAAGATGGCAGTTTGCTGAATTTCGGCGTAAAAATTTTCAGAGTTCAGGTGCTGCTGACTGCTTTTAAAGTAAATTTTTTGTTCAAATGGTCGAAAGCGTCCCTTGGACTTGTGGACTTGTGGCTGCAGGAACGGAAAGAATGATTAAGGGGTACTAATATGGGGACCAACCCTCCATAAACCAGTTCGCCATATGGCTTTACAATGGTTTCACATGTTAAGTTCGTGTCATCATGTTCGACGGTATTACATTGTTTTTTGGGAATCAATCATTCGTTTTTATGGTCTTGCGACGAAGTAACAGTACACCAATTTCTAAGTTGACTGCTCGTCTTGGTGGTGTTTTGTTATCAACTTGAATTTACAATCGTTGAGTCTGAAAATCCACAAGCCTAACAGTGGGTTGTGGTGGCTGAGCGGTGGCAGAGATCAGCGTATCTGTCGTAAGAAAGTGATTTGACTATTTACTGGGGCAAAGTCTCTGCCAGAGCTCAGGTGAGGTGGTGTACCAGGCACCGTCAGCAGCTATGGTCTCTGTTCTGGTTTATGCTGGACAATTTCTCTCGGCCCATGATGGGCGGTTAACCGGTTCGAATCCTACCTCCCTTTACACTGTTATTTTACCAATTTACCAGTGAACAAGTTATAAAGATCAGTCTTGCCCCGCACGTCAAAACAAAATGGCTCTTCATCACTGAGCTGACACGTTTTGTAGCTCCCAATTTTAAGTGTTTTGAGAAAGTGCGATTGGGACTTGAACCAAAGGGAAGTTAAATGGTTCTACATGGAACCGCTTACAGATTTGCAGTGACACTAACTCGTACAATTTTTGTTTCTTTTAATTTGTGTTTAGGTAAGTGAGCACATGGGGACTTAGCCAACAGAACAAAAGTAAGGGAGAAAAAAATAGCACAACACAAGTCAATCAACAAAGTCTATTCAACCAGAAAATAAACGGAAAAGTCCACCGAACGAATACGATGTCTGAAAAAAACAGGTGTCACTGTTTGAATCCCTGAACGGGAGCTACATTTTAAATTTATAAAGAAGGAAACGCGTCAAACTACGGAGTCTCGGCTGACGTTTATGCACACTTAGCCAAACTTACATCTTTTACGCATGCGCGTCAATGCGCTTGCATTCAGTTGATGCATGCAAGGTGCACCAGTACCAGGCAGCAACACACATCATAGTACAACGGTAATGGATTGTAGCCTATATACATGAATTCGTTAAGAGCAAATCCGGGTCCACTACCACAGAAGCTCTAAGCAAGATGGCCGGCCTATCTAGATTCCGGCGCGTGAAGTTTTCCGGCTAAGTTTTTGGTTGCGTTTTCTGATGTTATGTAGTTAGCCGTTAGCCACAGCGAGCGCGACAGCACGAGCGAGGCTCGTAATTTGGAAAAAAACTGACATCATTTTCGTGAACGGCGACCTTGATTTACCTTTTACACCAATGGCGATAGTACAACCATCCACATATACAGATCGATGGTGGACGAGCCTGGAGCCGCTGCGGTAGTGGTTCCGCAAATCCTGCCTGACTATAACCTTCTTAAAATGTACTGGCAACTGGGCAAAAAATCTTGAGGATAAATTTGCTACTGATGTCATAATGTGATCTTAAGAAACCATTCGATCGTGTACCTCATGACATCCTTTTGGAAAAATTGCAGACCAGAGGTGTTGGTTTCCACATTGGAAGATGGATTGCAGGCTGCCTGAGCAAACGGAAACAAAGAGTAGTTATCAAAGATCGTTGTTTAGAATTCTTCTGCATTCGAAGTGGGGTCCCCAGGGCTCTATACTCGGCCCAACACTTTTAATGTCTTTGTTGATGGTGTGGTGGTTGACTTCGCAGCAGCTGTACACTTTGTGCAGGTGATCTAAAAATTTACAAGAAAATCACTTATGTTGCGGATATTGAACTCTTAACAGGAACTGATCAGCACAATGCACAAAAGGGTTAAAAGAAACAAGATGAAGTTCAATCAAGAAAAGAGCAAAGTTATAAGGATTGGATGTGGAGGTTGGCCAAACTACACCTTGAATGGGAATCCCCTTGAAGTTGTTACATAGACGAAGGACATGGGAGTCGTCACCAACAGGATATTAAATACGACACACAGTGCTTGTAGTGGCCAAAAACAGCCAGCCGTTTAGTTTGATTTATTTCTTTAAAAAGCATCTTTCCATTCGGAGCACTGGCGTCGCGAATAGTGGATTATTGCGCCCAAATTTGGTCATCAGGATACCAGAAAAACATTGCTTGTGAGGAAAAGTGCAAAGACGAGCAACAAAATTTCTTGTTGGTATCCCTCACTTGCCATATGAACAAAGGCTGCAGCAAATCCAGTTTTCCTCTCTG
Source organism: Lithobius niger (assembly GCA_023313725.1). Taxonomy (NCBI): domain Eukaryota; kingdom Metazoa; phylum Arthropoda; class Chilopoda; order Lithobiomorpha; family Lithobiidae; genus Lithobius; species Lithobius niger. The sequence goes on along the minus strand of JAHWFP010184319.1, from coordinate 2,254 downwards.
GAAGAGCGAGGAGACCGTGGAGACATGCTTGTTCTGTTTAAACTTTTTTAATAACGACTTAATCGCGCTTTTAGAGAACACTTGAACGTGGACGAAATGCATAAAACGAGAGGTCATTGCTACACCTTACTGAAACCAAGGGACAGCATCCACAGTGGACATTTCTCCATCTGGTTTAGAGCCATTACATCTTGGAACTGCCTTCCGGAATACGTCGTGAAGGCTGCATCTGTTGAAACCTTCAAGAGCCATTTTTGATGAACTTTATTACCTATAGCAGACTTTTGTCGCCTGCTGGACCATATAAGTTTTTCTTCTGGCCATCGTTATGTCATGTCATGTCTAAAGAAATAAAGGCTTACCTACTTTCGCTTAGCTATCTATAAAGAAACGACCAAACTCAACCACCTAAAGTAAGATTCAAAGTCACCCGCAAAATTTGAAATTCCTAATGCCTTTTTTCAGTTTACGATAGCCCATCTGGTCCTGCAATGTCTGAAACTAGTGCAAGGGCTGGTTACAAATTAGTCACAATCGCCTGATGGTATCGATGACGCATTTATGATTTACCGTAAATTAGTTTTTTTTTTCCACTTCCAAGCAGCAACCTGCATTCAAATGACCGTACTTTAACACGATTAGCTTATAGCTTCAACAGTTTGTAAGATATTGGAGTTTGTTTATGGGGATTGCATGTCGTGTGTAACCATTAACGTTGTCTCACTTATTAAATACGGTACTAACAACAGTGTAGAGTAAGACCATAGCAGCAACGTGCCACTCATTCTAATCTCAAAATTAAGAAACCAAATGCTTTTTTATTTGTCCAAGGGCGCGCAGTGCCACGCGAATAGACTGTAATTTTGCGCCAATTAGCAGTTCCACTTTTGGCAGTTCTAATAACACTGGCAGACATCATAAAAGCGGTTCACAATGAAAGCTCCTGGCAGCGTTTTTCGCAAGGCCGTCTGAGATGAAACCTAAGAATGCATGATCCGCAGCTGTTGCTCAGCTCGACTAGATCCGTAACCAGCACAGTACACCCCAGTAGCCCCAGCACACGCAGGTTTTTTTGTTTTTTTTTTGTTTTTTTTTTTAGAACGAATAGCGTGAAGCGTGAGCAGATCTTTATAGTAGACTACGGTGCTGATTTTTGTTTACGACCTCAATATTAGTTCCAGAGAACTCTGTACTGTAACGTAGAAAGGCAGTGCAGGTTTCAAATGAAATAAGATGGTTTTAAAGTCCTGTAAAAAGCAGTATATATAATAAAAAAAAAATTTTTTTTAATGGAAATGAAATGTTAAAGATCCTTCCGCTTCCGGTTTTCCGCATGGATTTCTCCAGCTAAATTGTCCCTCTTGTGATCTACTACGGGGCAGAAAATCCCAGAAGTGATAACCGCCCCCAATAAACTCAAAATCACTCGAAAATAGCCTGTTTAGGGATATTGCTTACAGCTTGGAGTGAGCTAATATGTTTATAAATTTTCAAGCCTGACACAACGCGGCAACAAAATTTCATGCCCGATGCGATAAAACAACTCATTTATTTCGGAAATGTTTGCTTCAGAAGCCGGTTAACTTGTCGAAATGCGACAGAAGAGAGACAGAACTAGCTCGAGACAGAGAGAGATAAAATAGACAGATCGAGACAGGCAGACAGACAGACGGATACAGACAGGCAGAAAAATAAGGGAGCATCAAACCACAAAGGTGATATACACAATTCTAAAACAACTGAAAAACAAACATACCAATACTATAGCTGCATTCCCGGCGTAACCTACGCCAGTCTATCTGGTTCCCGCATGCGCGAGCGAAAACTGAAATAAAAATGGCTCGACCATCCCTCCCCTGTCCCCATCGGTCCCCCCTGCATTCCTCCCTGCGGCCCCGCGGTATACCCCCTGCTCCTCCCTCGCACCCCATGCCCTCCCACGTTCACCTCCTTTGTGTGACCTGAGTCCCCCCCCCCCCCCCATCCCTACTTCCCCTCCCCCTTGAAACCGCTGGTATTTGGTCTTCTTAGGGAAGTAATAGCGTTTTCAATGGAGGCCGCGCAACTCTTATTCTCAGTGTGGCTGAATTACCAGTTTCTCCGATTTGATACCAAGCGCGATAAGCCCGCAACAACGATCGTGCAAGCAGTAATTGTTATTCAACCAACTTTGAAATTATTCAACTCTGCTCTAATAGCCAGCAATATTGAAGCAATATTTCGTTACAGAATACATACGTTCACATTGTCGGCG
>JAHWFP010184318.1:0-48453 GCA_023313725.1 Lithobius niger | reverse complement strand
GGTCATGAATTTTTTGGACCCTCTCGAGGGGGAAGTCATAAAATTTTCAGGTCCCGTCAAGGGGTGGGGGTCAAAAATACACTGACCAAACTGGAAGAAAAAGTCATTTTTGGACCTCAAAAGTGGCACTTTAGCAGTAAAAATTTCTAAAAACGCTTCTGCTTCTGGATAGCAAGCCCTCCAGATCCTCCATGATGTGAGTGTTTATAAGGTTTTGAAGCTATTAGTACCAATACTGCAAGTATAGTTTTTACCAATAACTTTGCAGTATAGCCTTGGCACCTGGTTTTCTTGGCTTCTTCGGTCTTTCAGGTGCTGACTATGTTAAGGAAGTGGGCATCCAAGCAAACAGCGTGTTCATCATACCATCATAATTATTGAATGAATCTCGACAAGAGATGGGTGTAAGTAACATTTTTTTCGATAAAAACGAGAGACGTTTCCTTACAACTAATGGTAACTGTCGGTGTGAAGAGCTACTTACTTAATTTGGCTACAGCACTAATCTTGGATACAGGACATCATCTGCAGACAGTCTCAATCAATAGTTATACAAAAAGTGCTTTTTTTGGGTGGGGGGGGTGGACTTTGAATGGGGGGGGAATCAAGATTTTTCCCACGGTCTCGATAAAGGGAGGGAGGCATCGAAAATTTGGTGGTCACATTTTCACCCCCCCCCCCCCCGACCATAAATAATGACTAGTCCCTTAGTGTCAATTAAAACCAGAAACCCCCACTATAGACTTGCTGAAAAAGGCCTAATAAATCGTTGAATTAGGTATGACCAAGTGGTTCAGCTTGGTTGGGTTCGGTTACATTTGATTGCCGTCTATATGGCATCCTTTGTTTCAAAAGCGTGCAGAACCGCTACTTAGCTGGAATGTTTACATTCTGAACATTCCTTTGGGACATGGGTACAAAGGCCGCCTTGCCTTTGACTCATACCCAAAAGATGGGGTTGGGTTTGTTGTTCTACATGGGCTGGTCAGGATTTCCTCGAACTCATGTTTACAAAAGCACCAGCTCCTTTTGGAAATACCCCTCCAGTTCGGGGAAGAAATTAATGCCCACTCTGCTGACGTCTGGGTGACGTAGCCGGTAGGCTCTTATCCTTATAATAATGCTGGATCCGGCCGAACAATTACTTCCCCCTCCTCACGCCCGCATTGCAAGTTGACTCTTCCATTCTACCAGCATGGCACGTGCAGCCGGGAGGGAGCGGTCGATCAACTCACAATAAGATGTACGAGGCACAGGCACGAAAAATGTCAGTTAAAGTGTCGGGAAAAGTGTGCCGGCGAAAGTGTGTCTGTAAACTTAAATCATGACCGGCCCCGTGCATAGCACGGGCTTCGTCTAGTAAGTTACAATGCTGCGTAAATTAAAGACTGCGGCTCTTACTATACAATGTTTTTTTTAACGCGAGATATCCCGGTAGTTGCCACAGTTGACCACATGGCGTCGCGACCAAAAATGAGACATGGAACATATGGTAAGGGAAAAATAACAACCTTGTTTTACGGAACTTTATCACTCAAAAGCAACATGCGGGCGAGCGGATTTTAGTTTTATTTTTTACCCCAAAATTTAGCCTGTATAGTTCACAGGGGCCAGGCACACGAATCGCGTACATGCCGGAACACTCAAGCCACCCCGCGAGCGATAGAGTGTATTAGGAAAGAGATAATACACTATCGCTCGCTTTCCCTCGCTGCGCTCGCGGGGTGGCGTGAGTGTTCCGGCATGTACGCGATTCGTGTGCCTAGCCCCTGTGGTATAGTTGAGAAAAAAAAAATTGCATGTCTTAACGACGCCATGTTTTTTTTTTAGCGTTTGGTAAAGTCCACTATTGAATTGGGTAGAGGAACAGAGATAGTATAATGCCATCTTCCAATCTGTACTGTTACATGTTACGTTGGTATCTATCTCGTGGGCCCTGTTTGTTTTGAAAGGAAAGCGAAGACCTTGTCACGCGCACGATTTTTGGAGACGTGGGTGCTCCTGCAAAATAAAGTAATTTTTTTGCCCTATATTATCAAGGACATTCCGTCGATTCCTATGGGCGCTCCATTATGTCGCCTCTGCTACTACTTATTTAATTAGGCCTTTAAAGATTATTTTTACATTTAATTAAGATTTTTTTACAAGTGTAGGTGAGTCATTGAAGATTTGGATATTACCTTTTCAATTCATATACACCACCTCCCATAAATGACCAGTCCTTTACAACCAATTAACAAAACCGAATTAGCAAAATAATTTCAATTCAGTCTGTAGAAAAAAGAAACGTGAAATTATTCCACCTTTACCTATTTTTCTTCAAGGTCAATTTAGTGAACTGTATTTGCATCAATTAGTCCATGGGCCAGACACTTTATCGGTACCACTCAAGGTGGGAAAATATTTCCTACACCACATGATACATCAAATTTGTACTTAAATTTTAGTATGATACCCTCTCGAAATCTACTTCTATGCTCAGCAACTGTAGAAGGCGGAGCAGGAATGGGCTGAACCGTATACCCGGCTCTTTTGGCTAATTTCTGGCCTAAGGAGCAGCTTAATGTGTCAAAATGTCAAAATTTACTAACTTTTTACCATTTTTGGCCTGTTATTCAAAAACCGTTATTACTACCAAAAAACGGTTCAGATAAAAGTTGTTTGCAATGATGTAATCTATAATGTAGGTCCCATACCTTTTTTTTCCGTATCTCTTAAGGTTTTCGAGACTTTTGGCTTTTTGTATATGTATCAATTTACCAACCCTCAACTTTCTACTGCTGTTGCATCGTCTCTGATTCAGGTGGACGACTCCAATTTGATTTATTCGAAAAGTGGAAATGTCTTTTTTTCCAACAAGCATAATTAAGAGGATTTACCATTGTCAGATACTGAGCTAAACCCGTTTTACTAAGAGCTGTATCACAAGCACCATTCAATTTTTCGCTCATTTTCAACTTTCAGCTGCTATCGTGATGTTTCTAATTTAGGTGGATGACTCCAATTAGGTTCATTCGAAAGGTGGAAATGTGTTCTTTCCAATAAGGGTAATAGAAAGGGTTTGTCTGTGTTAGGGACTGAGCTACGCCTATTTTACAAGGGGCTGGTATCAAAGGTATTGTTCAGTTTATCGCGGTTTATCGTTCACATTTAAGTTTAAATTGCTGTTACTTTCCGAACAGTGGTGCAGCCCATTTCAATTACCCTTGATGCAAAGAAGATATTCTTTCCATTCGAAGGTACCTTTTTTAATTCATTCATCTTAATTAGAAATGTCACACCATGCAACAGGTGTGGCTTGGTTTCTAATAGAGGTAGCCCCTTTTAATTATCCTTACCACTAGGGTTTCCAAACCAGGCCCTGAATGCTAACCCTGGGTTTTCGGGTTAAAAAAATGTAAAACCCGGGTTTTTCACAAAATTGAATTTACACCAGATGCAATGCGAATAATTCTCACCACGCACAATTTTTAACATTGCACAAAAAAAATTAAGTATACTGTAACATTCACTACCTTTTTACACGCTTTTTTGAAAATTTCTTAACCTTCTTAACGCATCATTTCGTTTAAAATTAACTTGCATCAACTTCTGCAGATACTAAACGTTCGCGTAATGCAGCCACAAGCTGAACTGGATGCAACCCGCAGCCCGAATAGGAAGAAGCTTCAACTCTGGTTGCTGTAGCAATGGAGGAATGAGGAGGCTTTCCTGCTGGTCCGAGTCCCATGACCGGTGATGGACACTCTGGCACAGCCGCGTAGCTCACTTGCATCACTGTTTTTTTGAGTTCCATAATTCTGGAACGAATATGAGAAAATAATAGAGCAAAAATATTGGAGCGAAAATATTGCAGCGAAATAGGTGCTAAAACGCTCCATAGTGTAGGTGAAAGTTGCCATTTCACCATAACATTAAACCCGAAAAACCCGGGTTTTGGTCTCTGCCAAACCCGGGGTTTTTGGGGCTGTAAATCATCCGGGTACCTGGGTTTTCGGGCACCCGGGTTGGAAACCCTAATACCCACCTTTCAAATGAACCTAATTGGGATCATCCACCTAAATTAGAAACGTCACAACGGTAGTTGAAAGTTGAAAATAAGAGATAAATCAAACGGTACAAGCACCAAGTAAAACGGGCGTAGCACAATCCCTGACAGTGGCAGACCCTTTTATACCCTCGCTGCAAAGATGACATTCCCACCTTTCGAATGAACCTAATTGGAGTCACCCACTTAAATTAGAAACGTCACAATGGTAGTTGAAAGATGAAAATAAGTGAAAAATCGAACAGTGTCTGGAGTGCAGGTACAAAGTAAAACGGTCCTAGCTCAGACCCTAACAGTGGCAAACCATTTCAATTATCCTTGATGCAAAAAAAGACATTCCCACCTTTCCAATGAGCCTAATTGGGTTATCCACCTAAATTAGAAACATTAGAACGGCAGTTGAAAGTGAAAAATAAGTGAAAATCGAACAGTGCCTGTTGTACCAGCACTTAGCAAAACGTGCGTATCTCGGCCCGTAACAGTGATAGACCCTTTGAATTATCCTTACTACAAAGAAGACATTCCCACTTTTCAAATGAACCTAATTTGAATCATCCACCTAAATAAGAAACTTCACAATGGCAGTTGAAAGTTGGAAATAAGAGACAAATCAAACGGTGCCTGTAGTACAAGCACCAAGTAAAACGTGCGTAGCTCGGTCCCTAACAGTGGTATACCCTTTAAATTACCCTTTCTACAAAGAAGACATCCTCACCTTTCCAATGAACCTAATTAGAGTCATCCACATAAATTAGAAACGTCATAATGGCAGTTGAAAGATGAAAATAAGTGAAAAATTGTACACTGCCTCGAGTGCACACACCAATAAAACGGGCATAGCTCGGTCCCTAACAGTGGCAGGCCCTTTTAATTACCCTTGATGCAAAAAAAGACATTCCCACCTTTCGAATGAACCTATTTGGAGTCATTCACCTAAATTAGAAACGTCACAACGGCATTTTTCACTTAAAAATAAGTGAAAAATCGAACGGTTCCTGTAGTACAAGCAGCAAGTAAAATGTGCGTAGCCCGGTTCCTATTAGGGGTAGATCCTTTCAATTACCCTTTATGAAAAGAAGACATTCCCACCATTCTAATAAACCTAATTGGAGTTGTCCACCTAAATTAGAAACGTCACAACAGTAGTAAAAATTTTAAAATGAACAAAATATCGAACAATGCATATGATACCAGCTCCTAGTAAAACGGACGTAGCTCGGTTCCTAACAAAGTACACCCTTTAAATTACCCTTAATGCAAAGAAGACATTTCCCACCTTTCGAAAGAATCAAATTGGACTCATCCACCTGAATTAAAAACGATGCAATAGCAACTGAAAGCTTTGACTTGTCAAATTGAGACGTCTACTTTTAACAAGCCAAATATGGCCGAAAATTGCCCAAAATGACCATTTTCCTTCAAACCTCTACTAGATATGGAAAAAAGGTTTAGAACTAACCTTTTAGATTACGTTACTGCAAACAACTTTTTCTCAACCATTTTTTCGTAGCAATAACAGTTACTTAATAATAGCCCAAAATGTTAAAAGTTGGTAATTTTGATAAATTTTGGTAAAAATCGCCGAATTTACCATTTCCTCCAAACCTGTGCTAGATGCGTGAAAAGGTATAGAACCGACTTTCTAGATTATATTGTTGCAAAGAACTTTTATCTCGTCCGTTTTTTTAGTAGCAACAACAGTTGCTGAACAATAGGCAAAATGGCCAAAAGTTGGAGATTTTGGTAAATTTTCGTAAAAATTGCCCAAAATGACCAATACCTTCCAACCCTATACAAGATATGGAAAAAGGGTGTCGGATCAACATCATAGATTAAATTGTTACCAACAACTTTTATCTCAACTGGTTTTTTGTAGCATTAACAGTTATTGAATAATAGGTCAAAATTGCAAATATTTCGTATTTTTTTTACCTTTGGACCCCACTTTGAACCATTAAGCTGCTCCGCATCGAAGATTGTCATATCAGAATATGTCCCTCACACATAAATTATAATAATAATAATCTTTATTTCAGACCACCTGGGTCTATATAAACCTACAAAAAGACACTACTTTACACTTAAAGAATAAATCAAAAAACCTAAGTCTTCCACTCGAGTAGACCCCACAATCGTGAGAGAGTTTCTTGAATAGGCGGCAGGCCTGAGTCAACAACTGCCCTCACAATTAGGTTGTGAGAGGTATACAGTCTACTCAGGAAAGCGAAGGACCTTTGTCTGCGAATTTCGCCGAAGCTGCCTACTCCTAGGGTAGTAAATAGCATGCTAGCACTGCTCCAACGTGGAAGGCGAAAGGATTTAAAAAATTGCGACTAGACTTTGCCACCTCAGGTAGTCCCAATAAGTGATTTTTTGGTCGGAGCCCATGGACTAACCAAATAAAAGTAAGTTTTGATGGAAAATAGCCATAATAGGAAGAAGCTATTTATTCCAAAATGGTAGTCCAGCCAACAAATTAGCGCCAACGTTTTACACCAAGGCGATACGCAAAGATTTCGGCAGTAGCACCAGCCGATGACATAGGGTAACCGGACGGAGAGAGGGAGGAACTCGAAAGGTTGCTCGGAGAGTGTGAGGAGCAGGAACTGAAGATGAAGGTAGAGTTCAGTGGGAAGAAATGGGGATGTGTGGTTTTTGGGGAAGGGGAAGATGGGTAGGCAGGAGGGGAGAAGGAGCCGCTCCCGCAGGGGCGGCCCCCCAGAATTTGGATCAAAATGGTGAAGAATTACTACTATCTGAGGGTGAGGTGGATGAGTGGAAGCAGGTTGAGAGGTTTTGGAGGAGTTGGGAAGTTGGGCACAGGGGTCTTATGGATTCATGGCGGGAGAGGTTGTGAAGGGGAAAATGGGGTGGTCGTCTTTCGAAGCCAAGGAGGTGGCGGCGAAGATTGGGTTTGATGGGTGGGCTGGAAGAGGACACGATTGTGAAGAGGGTGTATGAGTTTCTAACGTAGAGGTGTAGTACCAGGTGGGTAGTTAGGATGAGGAGATTGGTGGCTTACTCTGGGGAGGGAAGGGTGTTGGAGGAGGGGTATTAGGGATGTTGAAGTGGAAAGGTGGAAGAGGGTTACGACAGAAAAGTCGTAGACGAAAAGGTACCAGGAAGAAAGGAGCAGATTGAGGTGGGAAAGCCGGTGTGAGGGGGACCGGGGAAGTGTGCTACTGTTTAGGGTGAGCGCTGGGGCTTTGGACACTTGGGTGATGGCGTGGGAAGCGGGGGAGAGGATGAAGATGTCACTTGTGCCATCTATGGGGAGGGGGAAGAAATTGTGGAGCATGTTCTGGTTGGTTGCTGGTGGCTTGAGGACCTTAGGGGAAGGGAGGAATGTGGGAAGAGGGGGCAGGAGTCAAGATAGGAAAAAGTCTGCTGTTAGGGTGGTGGTGCATAGGAGGGGAGTTGGTTAAAAGGGGGCTGGGTTTGAGCATTTTTGTGTTGGTGGGTAGGCGGTTTCGGCCTACACCGTGTTGCAAAAGGGAGAGCCATTATCATCATTATAACTAAATAGAATCCTGGTGGCATTTATGTGCTGCGGGTTATTGAATGGCGTGTTGGCAGCCATACGTTAAGCAGAAGCTCTGGCTCAACTCGTACACGTTTGCAACTCGCAGCTGATTACAAATGCGTAAAGGGGACAATTGCGGCTCCACGATGATGAAACTTAGTGCAGTTCTAGATAGGTTGGTCCCTTGTGCTCGTTACACCTTACATATCTGAAATTAATTTTTCTGTAAATCTGCACATGTTCGTTGAATACTGATAGTGTGTTTTTGTTGAAAATAAAAGTCTGGGGTTTCAGAGTAAGCTTCAGTTGAAATAGTTGGTACTTTGTATCGGCAGATACGCGGGCTACGCTATTGCCGTAGCATTACGAAAATCGAACTTTTTGAATAAAAATCGGCATCCTGCCCAGTAAAATACGGGCCAGGGAAACTGACAAAACCTCACCTAACCTATAATGGCAATAACGCAAAAACAAACAAACAAAACTGCAAAGCTCTACCACTGCCACTAGTGAAGAATTAAAAAAAAAATAGAACCATCACTGGCTGCCAAATCTAGGGAGAAAAAAACGGGAAAAAAGTTGAAGAAAAAATTGAAGGGGAAAGTTTGAGGAAATAATAGCCGTGAAAAAAAAATGCTTAATTAAAAAAAAAAACGTAATTAAAGTCATTCCCTGCCTGGTGAAATTCGAGGCAAGGCAATTGACTCAGCCAAAACTGTTAACAACAACAATATGACAAAGCAAAAACGTCGAAATACATTTTTCTTTTCCTTCAGCTTTTTTGGTTTTTTTTTCCCATATGATTTTTTCTCCTTTGTTTAAGGCACACTGGCTTTCACAGCAAAGTGATGCATGTGCAGAAATTATAAAAAGCTCCCCATAAGACGGAGCTTGTTTTGTTTGGCAATAACTCGGGTATACTGATGAATGTATTATAAATTTTGCACAAATGTAAGGAGGAAGAATACGGATCTGTGCAGTCTACTCCCTTTGCCTTGTAACAACTATTATTATTATCATTGTTATTTGAAATACACCTTTGTCTTCGTAATGGTTTCACTGTAGGGGGATTTAAAATATAACAAGGTCATTAAAAATAGCAAGTAAAATAAAACTGTTAGGTTAGGAAAACTACACCAACAAAACGTTTTAAGACTTAGAAGATGGTTACCAATTTTTCAGACTAAAAATTGAACTTTGAATCCAGAAAAATGGTACCTATTTTGACTTCATTTAAATAATGTTTTCTAAGTTAGGCATTGCTTGACATTGATTTCTTTTTTTAAGGGGGGGGGGGGGGAGATGTCTTGGAAAAATCTGCTGATATTTAATGGAAGATTTAACAGCTTGTGAGTTGAAGACCTACCTAATTTCTACTCTAATATATTTGAACTACATTTGGTTCAGTGTTGCTAAGCTCAAATAAAAAAAAATCGTGAAAGTTACAGAACCTACTTTTTCTACCAGAGCCTCCTACAGTAAAGTCGGACTCAGAACAAGCCAAATACGGTGACTAAAAACAAGGGTACAGTACTTTTCCTAGGTGCTGCCATGTTCTACACCAAGCGGAGAAATTGTGTAAAGGACATTGGCTCACCCTCGTACCTACCTGTGTGCTGTTGTGTTGTGCTTGACTCTTGTTGGCGCCAAAATCACTTCTGCAACGGCAAGGACTTTCAGGTTTTGCGCCAAAACCACGAGCGGACGTGCAGGAGAACGTGGCCAAGTATTGTTGGCCACGATTGGTGAACACTTTGTAACCATGAACTGCATTGGTTAACGAACTCACGAGCTGATTGGTTGTCCGGTGGAGCTCTGGATCCGACCGGAGCATATATAAGTCAAGGGCCCGGTGTTCTATTCCCGTTGATTCTTGTGTTGAGAAAGAACGTAATAATGTAACCCAAATCTTGTCATGATTATTCCGCATTAAATAAGGTTTAACTACTTCAAGTTTGGCTTCTACATTGAACACACGTTACAGTTGCAAATCAACCAACGAGGTTTCCAAATTCTGTCAACTGATGGCGCCACTTGGCCAACTTAACGCGTCGCTATTTGTCCCCCTTTTTGTGGAGCATTGTCGGAGGTGAAAGTTGCACGGCCTTTACTGTAGTCAAAAGTATATAAAACCTTTTGCTGTAGTGGCTCTGCCTCTACACAACATAGGAAAACATGTAACAAAAAAAAAACACCTCGTAAAAATTGCCAGGAAACTTGAAAACAAAAAAATCGTTTGAACCCTGGAGATCCATGCAGATCGAAAACGAGAGTGACATCGAATCGTTGCAATGCAAGTGAATGTATTCGTACTGAACGGATTCAGTAACAAATTGGCTGGAATTTTACAGCTTTTTTACGTTGGTTTCGTTCTTTTTTTTTTTTTTTTGCTTTCGTTTTGTTTTATTTTGCTTTTGTTCTGTGTTATACTGTGCGCAATACAAAACGGAACGAAAGCAATTTAAAAGGGAACGGAAGCAAAATAAAAAGGAACGCAACCAACGTAAAAAAGCTGTAGGCCCTATGTGTAATGTATTTATTTATTTTACTTTCGTCAGTACAAGTCATCTTTCATTTGAGCGAGACGGTCTACGCAAGGAATGTTTTTATTCAGGGCCATGGCCTGAAGTCGCACGCCCTGCAAATTATTACAAATACTAAGCACAAACTAAGGAAGTAACAAATTTACAACACTACACGTTGTATCAAGTGTATATGGATCCATATACACTTGGTTGTATGCACCGGCCGTTGCATGCTTTTGCCTCAAAAATGGCACACCTCCAAAGCCACCTATAGTAAAGGCCGTATCAGCTTTGTCTTCCACGATGCTCCGTTAGAAGGCGACAAGTCTGCCAAGTACCGACGCTACGAGTGTGCCAAGTGGCTCCATCGGATGACAGAATTTAAAACCCTCTTCAGTTAATTTGAAATTTTGCCGCTTGGTACAGAGATGGCAGCACTTAGCAAACTTACAGTTGTCTCTCTGTCAATGGTTGATTTTAGTCACCTTTTTTGGTCTGATCTGATTTACTGTAGGTGGCTTTGGCACCTTGCGCTCCTTCGTTGGCGTCAATGAGCGCGCTAGTGTAGCTTTCGGTGTTGAGCCCCTGGTACCAAGCTGGTACCCAGAAAAGCAACTTTTTGGTCTTTGACTTATTGGTTTCTGCGGATCGACGTAGAACTTGCTGAACTAATCTTGCCGACTGCTAGCAGACCGTATTCTGAAAGTACGCCATGCCGCTTCCGGACACATTTCGGAATTTCATGCATCGTTTTAGACCATCGCGTGCTCCCACCCACGAACTGGAAGATGATGAAGATAAGCAGGGTAGTTGTGTCACTATGTAAGTAACAGCCCGTCATATGAGGGGCTTCTTAAATATTGTTTAGTTAGTTCACTAGAACCAGAGCCAAGTAGACAGCTACGGTCATGTATCATGCATGACACATTTGATGAACATAGTTCACTTTCAGTTTAGGTGGACACATTTTCAAAAAAAAACTATAGGCCTATGTTTTCTATTTTTGGCACAAGTCTACTTCACGCATATGGCCTAAATTTTAAGAAAAGAAAAAAAAAGTATCTTAAATTGGTTGGAAAGGCACTACAAACTGATCCCAAGCCGCGGAAACGTGTTAAAACCATGTTTAGGCGGGGGGTGGGGTCATCGATGTTGTCAGCAGGGAAGCTCGAGGCACACGACGCCGTGCAGTGAAGCACCACAAGTGAAACGCCAAACCCCAACCAGTTCATTACAAGTGAAACGCCAAACAGAAGCCGGTACCTATAACCTAACCTAACTGACAATAACAACAAAACCACTCGCAACTGACAATAAATACCTGCTTATCTTAACTGTTTCCGAAAAAAAAATATACGCGAGCGAACGCAAACACCGTAAAAATGTACGGATTGCGGAGCTACAAATTGACCGAATTACGTCGTTTTAACATATTTCCGCGCTATAAAACAGACTGTTCCTGGATGTATGAAGGTGCTGGAGCCATTTGGAATCAATTTCAGAAGGGTATGGGTGTATTCTAGACTTCAGCCCTATATTTTCCCGTAGTTAGCAAATTAGGGTAAATCAAGGTCGGTGTTTATGAAAATGATCGTAAACCCATAATATCGGTAACCGCAGCTGAAAATTTGTTCACCTAAAGAAGCTGAAGAAGTGCTCATGGGTCACCTAACAGCTGCCCTTTTACCAACGCCATCTACCGACAAAAAGCAAAACTACGGCATTGTAACAGGCTATAGTCAGGTAGTTAGGGTGCAAAATGGGAGCGTTCAGGTATGACGTCATCGCAGTTACCTACCCCCCCCCCCTAATCAAGACAATGTTTGTTCACGGAGGGGTCATCACCTTGTTTAAAGTCCTAAAATTAAAATTTGGTGGTCTATCCCTTTTACAGCATTTTCAGTTCCAAACCTACAAAGCTACACAAGGCCACTCACTTAAATTAAAAACTCAGTACCATAAACATGAATGTGCCAGACATACTTGTTTTTCCCTCCTACTGCCTATCTGGAATGGATTGCCCGAGTCTGTGGTTTCAGTCCAATTGGTGAACACTTTCAAAAATAAATTTGACTTACATATACAAACTATTTCACTTAAATTGGTAATTTTTTTCCTCACGTAGGTTATTTTGTTTTTATTTACTGAATGTATATTTATTTACAGAACGTAAAATCTGTTTATCATATAACCTAGCAGTAAAATGTATCGTATGCCAGAAACTGTACTTGTTAATTTAACTTTCCTAGGATATTTATTTTTCTAGCTGCCGGCACGAAAATATCCATTACCTGTAAGTTTTTGCGTTCCTTTCCAAAGGATGCTGTTTACCCTGGAGGATTTAAACTTTTAAGATCCTCCCAGCTCTGCAACCATCTGCGCAATGCGCATGTCCAAGCGCAAACCCTCCATAATTGGTGTTACGGCAATAGCCAGCCATCTCTTTTCCTCCAGCCTTTGGGAAGACCACATCGCCGCTGTTTGCCCGCTCATCCTTCGCTTTGAAGACCCCGTTTGTTCGAAAGTCCGCCTCCTTTGTCACGAAAGATCCTTCGTCTAGTCTTTGCTTCTTTTCTCCATCGGCCATCCTTCGCCGCGAAATATCCTTCGTTCGTCACTTCTACAGCATCAAGCGTCTGACTCTGGTTGTCCTTCGTTTCCATTCTTCGCCATGAAGGATCCTTCGCTCCTTCCTCCATCCTTCATCTTGTGGATACTCCAATGCACGGCTTCATCAGCTGAATCTACACACCCCTGATTTCATCCTAACAGACTGACTGATTGACGCTCCGATTTGATGTTTCCGTAGTTTGCTCGCCTCTTGTATCGACTGATTACTTTGTCCGGCACCCTTTTCTTTCCGCCGCGACCTCCGTTCCCGCCTTGGCTGTCCTTCCATCTCTTTCCTCCAGCCTTCGGCTCGCCCTCATCTCCGCTGTTTAACCCCCTTTTCTTCGCTTGAAGATCCTTCGCAACGTGGTTTCCCGTCTCCCACCTCCTACCTGCTGTTTTTCTTCGGCCTCCTGCTGGTTTCCCTCTCCGCTTCTTGCCGTCCTTCATCACGGAAGATCCGGCCTTTCTCATCTTTCTCCACGTAAGATCCTTCTTCGATTCCAGATCCTTCGCCCTTCATTCACAGCGAAAGATTATTCTTCGCCCTGCTTGCACAAGACTATCCTTGGCAGCGTAAGAGGATCCTTCACCCATCCTTCGCAGCGTAAGAAGACTCCCTGCCCTTCAAACGCCTAACCATCCTTCACAGCAAAAGAAGCTCCTTTGCCCATGGCTCGACTGCTTGGAACAATCTTATCTCAGGGGACGCTGTCTCCTCCGGCAAGCCCTCAGTCTCTCGACCCTGACACACAGTTTGGTCCTTTCCCTCCTTGTCTTCCTTCGTCTTCGACTGTCCCGCATGCTCCGGCCACTTTTCTGCATTGCCTCTACCATGCGGCCTCCTTCGCCTTCATTCTGAATTTTTTTTCATCGCATTGTCTCGCTCCGATCCGGCCTTCGCCCTGAAAGATATTCACTCTCCATCTTGGATCCTTCATTTGGCTCCTCATGGTGATGGACGTCCCGTCCCCGCCTCGGCTTTGCCCTCCTGGCGGTTGACTGACTCCTTCGCTCGTCCTTCGTTCTTTCACGGCTTCTTCTCTCACGCAATCTTCTTGCCCGCGAATCTTGGCTCTGCGTTGCCTTGATCGACTTGTTTTGGGGGCTCCTCACAACCCTCGTGCTCCCGCCTTCCACTTGTCTTTGCTTTGTGTGTATTTCGCTTCATTGTCTTCGGTCTGCTGCTCCTGTGGCTTCTAAATATCGAGGGGGTTTAGCCCATTTACTCACTGTGGTTCGAGGTTGGGACACATGTACTTGCCCCTGCCATCATCTCAAGTCGTAAGCGGCACGATCCTGATACCGCCTGCCAGAAACACCATGACTGTAACTATGAATTGGAACCTTGCACGATTTGCTTTATCGATCTCACCCAAAGACTGGCCATTCATTTGCAAAAAAAACTTAACGGCCAGAAACGTTCTCAACAGATGGAAGGAAAAAAAAAGAGTGTGACCGTCTTCAGTCTTCTCTAACCTAGGCTCCATCGGTCACATCTTCATCCCCTATGAATCCTCGTCAACCTCCCCCTTCCACGGCTACCTCGGGTTCATCGTCGTGCTCAACCTGCTCCTTCTTCCTGGTACCCTCAGCTAGCCCTCGTTTCATCCCCCCTACTCCGGGCTTCACTTCCACTTCGGACGCCATATCCATTAATCCACCTTCAACTTCTGGAACTATCCCCACTGTTTCTTCATCGATGAAGTCTTTGGTTTCAGTTTCCGGCCCCACCACTCCGATTTCGGAGCCGCCTAATCCTGCCTCATTGGCGCCTGCCAATCTTTTTTTGCCATCCAAGCCTGGATCGTCCCACAACACTTCGTCGATCGCCGACAGTTCCTTCAGTCTCGATGTTGAGTCCTTGTCTACACTTGTCATCCGGAGGCCTAAAACGTTTACAAAAGAATGCAGCCCGATTGCCGCTTCTTTCGGCCACATTTCTCGCCAGCTCACCAACGCCAAAAAAGTGATAGCTGCCTTAAAGCTGAACATTGCCAACCTCACTTCGAGTTCAAATAAGTCAAGGACACGCCTTCACCTCGCTGCTGTGCATATGCGCAAGATCTCCCCTTTACCAAGATCTGGTGCTCTCGGAAGATGCCCCGGTTTACCTTTGCCTGCTCGCCGACCTTTCCAGCTCCACCGGCCTCAACCTTCAAAAGCCAATCCAAAACCAAAATCTTTCAAACTCGGCCCACCGACCGACTCTGTATCCAGTCAAACCTTCAAAACCATCCCAACCCTTTTGGCATCCATCCAACCCTTCATCCTAAACCTGCACCTTCGAACATTTCACCGGGTGCTAGCAGGGAAGCTGCTACCCTGAATTTCTCCGTGCGGGCGTGCTCCTCTTTTCACTCAAGCTATTTGAAGATTACCGAAACCAAGACATTGCTTCCAAGACATCTTGGTAAAAAAACAATACTTTTTCCATCAGAACAAGGAAAATACAGTTCAAGTCACTGTTAGTCCTTTAAATTTTTGGAGGAAACGTTCTTCTTCAGAAATGTCTCTCCAAACGCACTAAACGACTTCTTCACATGGTTGTTGCACGGTATTTAAGAATGACGGTTCAGTGGATTACTGATATTTACTATATACGAGGTTGGCCTGCCTCCGTTACTTTTTCGCCAGCTGCAGGCCAACCTCGTATATAAAGATCAGTGGTCCACCGAATCGCCACTTTTAAATACCGTGCAACAACCATGTGAAGAAGTCGTTTAGTGCGTTTGAAGAGACGTTTCTGAACAAGGAGAATGCTGTTCTGCAAAAATTTAAAGGACTAACAGTGACTAAACAGTATTTTCTTTTTTCTGGTGGAAAAAGTGTTCGTTTTTTACCAAGATGTCTTCAAATTTCCGCTGTTATCGTCGGTTACCGATTTTTTTCAATTGCTTCCAAGATACCTGTAGCACCTCCACTCCTCCAGAGCCTTGCATGACTGCTTCACCCTGTGGTATTCCATTCACATCCACTGACGATACCTATTTTGGTCTTCGTGATTTTCTGTTTATTCAAGCCACCTTATCTCACGATCAACTGATCTAACTCAATAATAATTTGGAACCTTTCCGCAAGTAATTTTCTTCCTTAGCCCAACAATCGGTTTCTTCAATTGCTGTTCAAGAATCCTTGCGTCAAGAAATAACCGCTACTAAGGCTAATACTGCAAGCTGAAGTTGAAGCTAAACCTAATCGGGCTAAAAGTCCAAATCTTCCAAACCAAACAAAACTCATTCTCGTGTAAAGATTGAAATAGACCTCACGGTCAGCTCCTGCTCTAGAGCTGTCACTTCGGCCTCAGCTATTTCACCTCGCACCTTGTGGACGTCCCATGGCCCTTGTCTAAAGCAGAAATGAATGAGCTCTTTGAACGAGCTCATGACAATCAGAAACCTGCCTCGTCTCGTCATGATCCTGACAAATTTTCAAGCTCTACGGATGACTGGTTTGTTGTTGCTACTCGTGAAGGCAATTTTAATTTTTTTCGGAGGTGGGTCGACCGTTCTTTGACCGATGTTACCCCGAAACTAAAGCACTCTTCTTCTCGCAGCCCGTACAGCATATCTCGTGAAAAACTTCGCCGCTGCTGCTCTTATAGCAACGAAAGCTGGAACTGCCAGTCAGCCCATTCTTTGAGTCCTACAGTCTCCACTACCATGGATAACTTGGCGAAAGCGAGAGCTCTCTATTTGGATGCGAAAGTGAAAGACTTGGTGATACGCTCATCGACTGTTAGGAAAAGGGCGTGAACGTTTGTTGTTTATGTGCAAGCTTGGAAGATGGCAAGACTGGACAGCCACGTGCTGCAATTGTCGCAGTTCTTCGTGTTCAAAATATCGCCGTGACAAGACGTGTCAAAGAGGCTACATGTTAGCTTAGGTAGGCGACGAGATTGGGGAAGGACTTTTTTGCCGTGGCCTTGTAGATGAGTCTGCCATTGTGTTTGCTGTCGGCAATGAGACGACCGTAGTGACATGCGCTTCGAAAGAGCCCGCTGCTGGAAGATCGTCTTCGGAGTATAAACAAGTTCATACTTGTTTATACAACTCCGCTGAGGTAAACATAAATCCCGATATTAATGTACGCTATTTACCCATCAAAACGGTTATGGGGCCAGTAATGCCTATGATACCTATGCAGGATTTTCTACTGATCGCAGTCCGAAATCGATGGGTGAAATGAAGATGCGGCGAGCCGAATAGAATGGAAAATTTAAGAGCCGCCATCTTATCTTTGACAGGAAAGCGAAGCGACCAAAACCAAGTTGTACGCGCGGGGAAAATTGCCAAAGAAGTGGAATTTACGGTTCAGCAAGCCTGATGCAAATTTAGAGTCTGTAAAACGTTTTTCCCCCCTATTTTAGTGTTTTACAGTGTGGTAAACACAGGATCGCTGGTCAGAAGGAATGCTTCCCGAGGTCAAGGTCATGCGTGTTTGTCACCGGAGTGTGACAAAAAGACAAGCGTGGATTTAAAAGTACAATGTCAAAGCGTGCTGGTACACGAACCTTTTCAAAAATGAGTGTGAGAGGCAATAGACAAACCCCACCTGAGTCGATGGTGGGGGACGGTGGAGTGTCAATTGGTGTGACGAGTCCTACTTCCTTTGCCTCAGGAAGACTCTGAGACTGGTGTGACTCTTCCTTTGACCGTGGAAGAGTATTGACTCGGGGATGATAGGGACTCCAAGAGCTTGAGAGTCATAGAGATGGCATTTGGTACTATTGATGAAGGTATCAAGCAGGAAACTATGACAGACCACATCAAGGGAAGCACAACAGGTGTTGAGTTAAGTTCTGCAGAATCCCAAGTCCAAGAAGGGACAGTAGAGGTATTTCTGGAACTGAGTGGGATAGAGGACATAGAGCAAGTCATTCTCAGGTCATTGATGTGTAAAAAATGCCAAACACAAGACGAAGATGCGATTGTGGCATCACAGAACGAAGAGCGAAACGTTACCAGGGTCGACAAGTGTTGTAGATCGATGCAATCTCCTCAAGATTGACTGGGTAACGATCAAACAGTGAGGGAAAAGTAGTTCAGTGCCCTGATCATAGGGCATACATGGCTTGCTGGATG
This sequence comes from Lithobius niger, assembly GCA_023313725.1. Classification (NCBI taxonomy): domain Eukaryota; kingdom Metazoa; phylum Arthropoda; class Chilopoda; order Lithobiomorpha; family Lithobiidae; genus Lithobius; species Lithobius niger. The sequence goes on along the minus strand of JAHWFP010184318.1, from coordinate 30,663 downwards.
GATGCCTCGCCTGAATTGAGAGTGCAGATGGTGCAGAGGATGAAGATTTTTTCCAAGAAGTAAAGTCAAGGGAGGAGCGGCTGACAACCACATGTCAGGGACGTAGGTTGGCGAAGCAGTGTGCCAAGTCTGTCTCAAAAGGGAGGCAGGATACCCATTAAATAGTGAAGAGCTCACTTGTGTTTTCAAACCTGAACACGAGTGGGAGATATGTTAGGAAAAAGGGCGCGAACGTTTCTTGTTCATGCTCTGGCTTGGAAGAATGGCAAGACTGGACAGCCACATGCTAATTGTGTAGCACGTGTTACTATTGTCGCAGTTCTTCGTGTTCAAGATGTCTCCGTGACAAGACGTGTCCGACAGGCTACATATTACCTTAGGTAGGAGACGAGATGAGGAAGGACAATTTTGCCATAGCCTCGTAGATGAGTCTGCCGTTGTCTTTACCGTTAACTGGACGTCGGCCAGGAGACGGCCGTAGTGACATTCGCTCCGGAAGAGCCCGCCACTAGAAGATCGTCATCGGAGCATAAACAATACTGACAATCCACTGAGGTAACTATACATTCCAATAGTAATGTTACCCATTTGCCTAGCATCAACGTCATCGGAAACGAAAGCGAAAGGAACCCGTGTTACAAAAGACGAAACTAAAGCGAAAGCTCTTGCTCACGAAAGCGAAAAGAACAAAGGAGTGGATGCGAAACTGAAAGCGAAAGTTTTCTCCCGGCCAATCAAACAAATGCTCTTACTCCCGTGACGATGAGAAAGACTCATCAAAGAAGAATAGACAAGAATTCTTTGATAATTTGGGAAATCACCCAAATCTTCCCGCTAGATCTCTTATGATCCTGACAATGCATCCCATCATGCTCACTTTGATAATGCTTCCTACACCATGATAATGAGGATCCCTCGGGCATTCCTCTTTCGGAGCTCCTAAAAACAGTAGAAGATGTAATTCCCTACAGTAGAGGTAAACCCTCTACAGATGACCATCCTGAGAAGAACAGACATCTGTCTAACTACCGGTTTTGGTTTTGGCCTTCGTGACTGGATCCCAAATGCTTTGTACTTTGCCACTCGATGATCCTTTTGAGTTTTGACAAATCTTCTTCAAAACAGTTGGGTTTCGGAGGAAAAGGCGAACCTTTAGAACTTGAAAAGGAATCCCCACCTTGGTCAAAGGACTAGGTTGGTTTTTTTGCATCTGCCCGGCAGTCAAATAAGAGCACCAGTCAAGGGAAGGAGGGGGAAGGGGACTTTGATCCTTTTAAAAATATGGAAATTACATAAACTAACAAGTTTTTCTATGGGGGGGGGGGGGTAATTGAGGATGTAAAGTGTTATCGGCTATCAACGCTAATATTGTAACCTTAGCAAGATAATTGATGAATGCATTTTATTATTACAAATTTCATTACGAATGGGTCAACCCTGTAATGGGTGCAATTACATGGACCAAAAGAAAAGAAAGTATCCCCCACCCTTTGTCCAATATAAAGAGTATACCTTGCAAAATGATTCTGCCATATCAGCATGGAACGTTCAGCATTTAGCACAGCACCTTAACATGGAAACAACCCAATAAAATAATTTCAGAAAATAATACGCTTTTTTAGATTACGCTAAAAAATGTACTAATAAATTAGAACGGCAAAGTTAACCAAAGAATAGATAGTTTCCGCTTGGACGAATGTTTTGTCATCTGCGTTGTGAATGCATCTATTCTATTGGAGGGATATGATGTGCGTTACAATATTAACGTTTTAGTTGCCTCATTCTTGTTGGATTTTTTCCCCCTTTCTAAACTAAAATCCAAACAAAATAAAGAAAAGCTAATATTAAAAATATGTTAGCCAATAATAAAAAAAAAAAAGGCATAGGGCACCTATTCTCGAGGGCTCAGGCCGCCCGCCCACTGAGCGACTTGGCCGCGCGGCTAGGTTGCTGCAGCCAATGAAAATGATTAGTGCGTGATTTTACATAAACGGTAAGCATTCTCATTGGCTGCAGCGACCTGAGCCAAGTCGCTCAGTCCGTGCATGGCCTTATCTGCCATTGGCAGATGGGCACATGGCCCAGTCCGACCCTGCCCCACCCCTCCTCGGCCCGGAAAGGAAAATTGTTTTTGTCAAGTCTTTGGTGCAGGCGCAGCGAACCCAAAATACTTCAAAACCTGCACTCAATCTCAGTTCTTGACCTCCGAAGTAAAACTTAATTTTGGCACAAGCATGCAGATTCCAACAGCCTTCGTTCTTAAAGATAACGATAAAATTCTATGTTTATTCTTCAGAGCAGGTTCTCAAACAGACGTCCTTAACACCACTGCCAACGTTCTCTGTGAAAAACTCCACCAAGACAAACTCTGCAGAAGGAAAACATTTAATGGTTCTAATCAACGAAGTCATTAAGAAAGCCTCTTTGCATCCTTCCATTTGATGAATTGGTTAACGAAAGCTCTTTTCAACTCCACACTTTTACTTCGAGACTTAGCGCTCCAATATGCACCAAATCTCAATACAGTAGAACCTCGATTATCCGAACTAATTGGGACTGAAGGGTGTTCGGATAATCGAAAATTCGGATAATCCAATTTACATGCAAAATAACAAAGGAAACCTTTTTTTATTTACTCAGTTGTAGCGTTTGTGAATTATGTGTGAATGAATCGGACGACTGAAGAGAAAAACTTGCATGAAATGACTCCAGGAACATAAATAATGCAAAGTCAATGCTTATTCCTTATTTTAAAAAACAGCAAATTTCTGAATATTTTGCAAGAATAGAAGTTCGGATAATCAGGGTGTTTGGATAATCGAGGTTCTACTGTAATTCAACAGCTCCACATCCAACCTACACATGAAACGGAAACCTTATTTAGAGGGCTAGTGCCCCAACTTTCTCCTTATCTTGATGTGGCAAGGAAACCCAAAGGAGGTAAGCCCAAGCCTCAATCGCAGTGATCTAACAAACGGCCATACAGGTACTACATAACCACAAGAATGACTGGCCAAAGAACAAAAACCAACCATCAGGCAATGAACAAAACTTAAATCGGTACTACAATCAGCAGTCCTTTCGTGAGAAATCATCCTTTCGAGTTGGAGGCAGCAACAAGAATCGCAACTACACCCCGGAGCAAAGAAAACGTTACTCCTCCCCAGGCTTCGACGACAAAGCCCAACCAAAACAATGACTGGGGAGCCAGAGGGTCCAGTAAATAAAGCAAAACAAAACCATAACGCATTACATTAAAGAAAAAGCTTGTTAGACCATTAGCGTAGGTTTAAAGGATATTTTGAACCATTAAATTATGAATTGATCTTGTGATGAAACTTACAGAAGGTCCAAGATTATTACCGAATAGAAAATTAACTACTGATGCATGCAGTGTTACTATTTTTTGTGTTGGTATGAACTATCAAATTGTAGCCTGCTTTAAAATTGCTGTACTTAAAAGTTTTTGTAGCCTGGTACAGCCAATTAAAGAATATTTTGATGTAAAGTCTTTATAACTGCTTATTGTTTACATTGTTAGTCGAAAATCTTGACCTATAAATCTAGAATGTAGAAGGTGGGCTGTAGCCTACCCAGGAAGGTGCTACTTGGAGTGTATCTTAAAATGCCACTAATCTTTTGTCTGGCACCCGTATGGTTCTGAATTTTTTTAATTCCCAATTTCTTTTTCAAGGATTTGCTCCTGTAAATCCACGCACAGTATTGGTATTGATGTGTATTTTTGTTGCCGATAGCCTACCTAACCGATAGCAGTACTAATAATATCTGCCAATAGACATGCCAACGCCTGGTACCACTTATAAGTCTTTTGAGGTATTTATTTGTTACAGTTTTGCCCTGTGGAACACTACGATGGGTACGTCTCTGTTGGCAATGCCATGGGCTCTGGACAAAGTGAGTGCTGTACATGATGATTAGACTACATCATAATTTACTAAATTAAAAAAGAAACTGCTTCTTTTTATTCTTAGGCAGGCTTTTCATGGGGTCTTTTCATTTTTCTTGTGATGGCTGGTATTAGCCTCTACACGGCATACCTTGTTATTAAAGTGCGAAGCATGATAGGTGAGATAATATGATTATTTTGGAAGTTGTGTATTGTTTTTGTATCTAATCAATGCATGTCACATTTCCATCGGTTTTTTTTAATCATCATTTTGGTTAGGCATGGACTATGGGGATGAAGATTTTGGTGAAGTTTGCCGAGAATTACTTGGACGTTGGGCAGAATGGACAAGCAGTTTCTTTTCTATTTCGATTCTTGCTGGAGCCATTATCATTTACTGGGTTCTCATGTCAAATTTTGTGTACAACATAGGAACGTTCATCCATCGTAAGTATTGTTAATTATTTTACTACATTCCTTGGTTAAATCTGAGAAATCTAGTTGTACTTGGTTTACTGTTTTGTTACTTTATGGCGTAGCACCATTTCTTGTTACTTTATGGCGTAGCAGCATTGATGATCAAGTGTCTTTCCTGAACTTTGTTGACAACAGGTTGGTTGGCTTACGTGTAAATACTGAAGTAGGGATCCTTCTCATTTCTGTTTACCTTCCCTCTAATACTCCGTCCAATGAAGATCTCTTTTTGACTACCTTGGTCGAATTAGTAGTAGGCTTATCATTGACAACGAGTCTTTCGATGATGGTATTCTAATCAGTGACTGGAACGCCCGCACTTGCTCTGATAGGTTTAACGAGCTCCGTGATTTTGCTACCGCAAAGGGGCTTGTTATCAGTGACACTAAACTGCTTAGCCCTAACAGTTACTCCTACTGCAGCGACATGGACTTCCTGGTCACCTCATGGCCTGATCACTGTTTAAGCAGCTTTAATGTGCATCACTGTATTAATGCTTTCACCATTGACTATGGTAACCCATGATCAGACCATCTGCCGATGCACCTCACCATTGAAGTGAAAGTTCCCCAGAATGTGCCCTGTGTAAGTAGGCCTGGTGGTGATCGTTTGACTATCAACTGGAGCCATACTAATAACGAAGAAAACCTTTACAGAGAAAACACTTCCAAAGCTATCGATGCTATTCCAGTGCCGGATGCTATTCTTTGCTTACAGCTTGGCTGTTCTGACACTGACATGGTCCACCGAGACCAGGTTGATAAGCTATGCCAGGATGCAGTTGACGCTGTACACAGTGCTGCTTCTTTCCTACGTCCATTTCGTGAGACTGAAAAGATTAATAACTTTATACCACGCAACCCCAGCTGTAATGTCTCATGTCCACACTGTATATTGTAATCCTAGATTTGGAAACCACGGCAGAAGAAAATACTACATTGTAGGATGGAACAGGTATGTGAAGGTCTCGCACGACTTAGCTAGGCAGGCTTTCCTGGTCTGGACATTGAAATGGCAGTCCGAGGCAAAGGTGTCTGTGGGTTGAACTGTGTCAGTTGCGCAAAGTTTTCAGCAGCAACCTGAGACAGTGTAAACGAAATGAAGCGAAAATTCGTGCTGATATTCTCGCAGATAGACTGACCCGCAAGTGGCTCGGGTGCTTTGTGGGATGAAGTTAGGAGGAGGACCAAAAATCGCACACTTAGGGCTGGCTTTGTACACAACGGATGCTCGTGAGATGGAGCACCGTCGACATCGGAAAAATTTGGTGTGTCAAATGGTGTGCGACAGGGAGGTGTACTTTCCCCACTGCTCTTCAATGTTTACATTAGTGAACTACTCGAGAAGTTAGAAGCAGTAGATGCGGGATTCCTCATCGGTGGTCAGAAAATCAACTTGCACCTCTGCTATGCGGACGATCTGGCCCTCCTGTGCCCTTCTGCTAAAGACCTTCAACTCCTCCTTAACTGCTGTGATAAGGTCGGTTTGGCCCTTGATCTTAAGTTCAACGTAACCAAGTCTGTTAGTATGTTTTTCCCTGCTCACTGCCATCTTCTACATGACTTGGTACCCCCTACTGTTACGCTGTCTGGCGAGAATCTTCAGTACGTTGAGACAGTGAAATACCTTGGAACTGTCATTGTTCCCTCCTTGAAAGACTATGCCGATGTTCTTAACCAAAGAAGGAATCTCTGCATAAGGGCAAACACCATTCGCAGATGGTTTCTTGGATGCAGCTGGGAAGTCGCGGCCACGGTATACACAGCGTACATGTCTCAAGATTTACGGTATTGCCCTCTGGTCGAACTGTTCTGCTCGCTGTTTAAATAGTTTGAGAGTCTGCTACAATAATGGCCTCAGATTTATGCTTCATCTGCCAAGTTGGAGCAGTGCTAGCATGCAATTTGCTACCCTAGGAGTAGGTAGCTTCGGCAAAATTGGCAGTCAAAGGACCTTCACTTTCCTGAGCAGACTCTTCACCATTCACAACCTAATTGTGAGGGCAGTTGTTGACTGAGGCCTCCCATCTATTCAAGAAGCTGTCTCGCTATTGTGGGATCTACTTGAGTGGAAGACTTTAGTTTTTCGATTTTCTTTAATGTGGAAAGTAGTGTCTTTTTGTAGGTTTATATAGACCCAGGTGGTCTGAAATAAAGATTATTATTATTATTTTTTTTTTTTCACGTAATACATTAACGATTAGTTAAAAAATTTAGAAGATTTATTTTAATGTTTCTTTACTCAGATAATTGAAACATTAAAAATAACTTGTAAAAGCACATCGTAAATAATTTTATTGCATATTTTCTCATTTCTAAGTTTTTATCTACCTGTGAAAACACCGGCAGGCGGGGGTTACTGTGGTTAGCAGACGACATCTGGGAGAAGACAGTGCTAAACCTACCTCATACCCAGAACAGATCTGTCACACACTTGAAACTCGGTTTAAGGATTTTGTTGATGTTTTTAATCAGTGGTCATCTGGTTTCTTCCTGAAGCAGCAACGTATGCTTGAGGAACATGCAGAGTTGCTATTCTAAATACTGGAGATGAGAGCGGAGCGGCGGCTTTCGAGGACACATTTCAGAAGAGACTGGAGGAGCGGCAAACACACAAACCTGACTTCGAGGAGCAAGTGGCAAATCTCAACAATGTCGGAGCGGAGTTGCTGGTCAAGCTTAAAACTTCGAACATTGGGAGGTTGGAAATTATTTCAGCACACATTGACCAAGAACCAGTTGGGATGGTAATGCGACTGTTCCAGAGCTCCAGCATCGGGCAGAACTACATAGAAATGTTACTGTTTGACGGGGAAGGAACAACAAGAGGCAGGCAAGGGTAAACAACAATGCTGATATAAAATGTTGCAACTATAAATGTGAAGCTGTCCCAGATCAAGTTGTTCAGAATCATTATGTCTTGATACTTTGCAACTTGCAAAACACTAAAAGGATTAAGTGGTTCTCTCACTCACGCGTCGTCTGCTCGATGGTAGCCACAACCATGTAACGATCGTTTTTTAAAGTTTTGTGCCTCGTTGCGTTCTGATGAAGGTGAACGGTCTCTTGTTTTCACCGAAAATTTAATGAGGGAACTTTTGATATTTAAGCTGAACTGGTAAATTTTCCTGAAGGTGGTATAGTGTTATTCTTCCTGAATCTTCCTGATTCCTGGTTCTTCGTGAAGGATTAAAAAGGGCCACGGGGGAACCAGGAATCTACAGGGGTGCAAAACCTAACAGCGAGAAAAATTCCACAGCTGGACGGAATGGCCAGAAAGCTGCAAATTGGAAGTGTCGCATCGTAATTATCTGGGACTCAAACGTTAGAAGCCTGAGGAGCGGTACCATCAGGACTCCAGAACTTGGACATTCCCAGGTTTTCAAGTAAAGGATCTCACGGCTAGGCTGAAACCAATTCTCTGTAAACTAGATGTCCTCAGATCACTGATAGCAGGCGTTGGAACAGTCTCGACGAGGACTCTCCAAATCGAATAGTTTCTTCTATGACTGTGTGTGTCATCAGTCAGGGTGAAGTTCCCAAGGGTAAAAACTGCCATGATTGAGTTGTTCCTGCAGGGTGTTGGATAAAAAAAATAACCATACAAATACGCTACTTTGCCAGATGTGTGTTCGCGGAAACCTCTCTTTTATTCAATGGACGAGGATATTTGCAGGAGTCATACCTTACTTCCACAGGATCAAATACACCTGACAGCTAAAGGAAAATCAATTCTTCGATTCTCCCTTGTCAACCCTTGTCAAAGTTCTCGCTCCATCGGAAAGTCCCAGTGCCATTAGCCTTGAACACATTGTCTGCCAAAACCTTATCCTGCATTTTAATCAACGCACATAGCGTAGTGAGAAATTTTGGTAGGTTTTTAAATTTTTTTTTTAAAATCTTTTTGCACACCTTCACCGGCTTCATGTCTAATCGCATGCATGACTAGCTTCTAAAAAATCACATTGTTGACTTACTGTGACGTACGCAACACCAAAAATTCCAGTTTTTCTTCAAACTAGCGAATTTTCGAAAACTCACTAGTTTGAAGAAAAACTGGAATTTTTGGTGTTGCGTACGGCACAGTAAGTCAACATGAATGTAAACCAAAGTAAAAGTACCGAAAAATCTGTAATCAGCATAAAAAATCACAACCCAAAACAGCTGGTGCAAGATCTACAGAACACCTTGGATCTAGTTCACCACTTAGGCTTCATGATAAACTTGAAGAAATCAATATTGTCCCAGCTCAATCATTCCTCTTCCGAGGGGTACTTTTCAACCTATCATCTGCAACATTGATGCCTTCACTGGACTCCGTCGAATACATCCTACAACAGTCCAGGATTTTTCTAGGCCAAAAGACTTACAAACTGGAAGAATTAAACTTCCTCATTAGGAAACTGGAATTCAAGGCAAACTTTTTCCCGTACAGAAGATGGATGACTCGGCTTTTCAGTCACTGTCGAATTAACACTTGGGGAACAAGCCAACACCCGAGGGAAACTACTCACCCCATAACTGACACTTTCATGTGAAGACACTACTATGGTGGTCAGATGTTCAAGTCCTATCTCAAACAGTTCCACTTCACGAACCTCACTCAAGAAATCAAGATTATCCCCCAGCTCAATCATTTTCTTCCTACGGGTACTTTTCAACCTATCATCTGCAACAGTGATGCCCTCACTGGACCGCATCGAAGGTGTCCTACAACAGTCCAAGATATTTCTAACCCAAAAAGTGTTCAAACTGGAAGAATTAAACTTCCTCATTGGGAAACTAGACTCCAAGGCAAACTTCATCCCATATGGAAGATGAATGACTCGGCCTTTCCATCATTATCGAATAGACACTTTGGGAACAAGCCAACACCCGAGAGAAACTACTACTCACCCCATACATGAACATTTTCCTGTCGACACACTCCTATGGGGGTTGGACGTTCAAGTCTTATCTCAAACAGTTCCACTTTTCGAACCTCACCCAGATTTGATTCTGCTAACAGACGTATCAATGGAGGTCTGGGAGCCAACGTCGAAGGCCGCAAAGTCTCAGGACTTTGGACAAAGGAAGAATTGGATCACATAAATGTTCTGGAACTCAAGGCAGTCTTCAAAGCCCTCAACAATTTCCAAAACATTATCTCGGGGAAAACAATACAGTCCAGATGACAACACCACAGCAGTCGCCTATCTCCGGAAGGTAGGTGGAACGAAGTCCAGAAACCTTCATGTAATCACCTCGGAGGTTTTCAAGTTCTGTATTCGGCTAAAAACAACACCCCTTTCTCTTCACATTCCAGGAAATCGGAAATGTAATTGCAGCTTCCCTCTCGAGACGTCACAAACCAATCACAGGAGAGTGGACAGTAAAAACATCCATCTGCAAATATCTGTTCGCCACTTGGGGAACTCCGATGGGAAACCTGTTCGCCACGAGGTACAATGCCGGACTTCCCAATTCATTAGCCCAGTTCCGGACGATCAAGCTTGGGCTACAGACGCCATGTCAACACCTTGGACCAACCTCTTCGAATAATGTTCCAACCATTCGAACTTTTGATAGGTCCAAATTGGCCATCGGCACCATCGTTCATCAACTCCTACAACTCCTGATAGACAGCCTAAGGAGTCTGCGAGAAACTCAAGATCTTCTATCCCAAAGGAAAGGAAGTCAGCTTCACCCAAATGCCAGTGCCTTGAAACTCCCTGCCATTCCGGGTTTGTTCCCTACGAAACAGGCTCCCTGCTAATGTTGTACAGTCACCTTCCTGTCCTATGCGCCAAATGACGCCTAGACGTCTACTTGCCTGGTGTCTTAGACCCGTACCACTACAAGAACTGGTAAACACCTTCCCAACACCATACCATAAGCTATTAAGCATCCTGTTGGTGTAGCTTCAAGTTCAAGTTGAAACTACACGGGTGGCTACTGTCATCATACTTCTCAAAGAGGCACGAATTCTTGAAGAACAAGCAAAGCAATCTGAGACTCCACCAATAGGATTTACGACAACCGCTAGAAGAATTGGTTTCATTGGTATCACCCCGGAAAGTTAGTCCAATCGCTTCTCCTTTGCCTGACCTACTAAGCTTACTGACCTCTTCAATTCAGGTTTAAAAGGATCCATTATCTTAGTTTATACCGATCTGCTCTAAACTCTGTTCTATATGCCGACGAAAATATTAATTACCTACAATTTATAGCATTCCTTCTTGCTATGCAATCTCGTCCCAGAGAAAATCTTGTTGGCGTTCGTGCCACTCAGTAGCTTATTGTCTGCACATGCGTGACGCAGTCCTCCTACAGAAGCGCTGGTGCTGGATTTGGCTTCATCTTTCTTCTCTAGGACATCACGCCATCACACTACGTGGCTGCTCTCCGGAAAGCATCATTCTGGTTGATCATAACGAGGCTTACGCCTGTGCGACCACTCTACCAGTTTGTCTTGACCACTTAACTGGACATCGTGGACTCTCCGACGGTCGTTGCATCTACTGACTCGTTTTTTTCATTCGCTGGGGCCTTCACCAGTGCTGCTATCATCACCAACCGTTCGTCATCCCTTGCCTTCAGTCATTTCTTGTAGTGGTCGCATTTGAGGCTTACGCCTGCTTGCGACCTACACTGCTTCATCTACTGGACCACCTCAGCGTGGCCACTACGACCTTCGTTGGACCCCGTCATCAGTGATTCACTGCCCGACGGTCGCCTGCTGTTCTCTACACCTTTAGTCCCTTCGGGTCTGTCGTTCGAACCGAACGTTGCTATGGTGTCCAGTTTGGCAGCTGCCACCTGCCTTTCGTCTCCAACACCTTCAATCCTTTCATTCTCACCGACCTTTGCTTCGGTGTCCTGTTTTGCTGCCGCCTCAGCTGGCTCTACTGAGCAACGACTAATCACGTTCGCCTGGGCCGTTGTCTGCTGCCCTGTTCATCTTTCCAACAAATCTTCTACCGGAATTTTACATGCAGTGTTCCTCGTTCGTCATCATTCTCCGACGCATCCTGCGTTCGCAACTGTTGGCTGCCCTTATCCTTTGGTCACCGAAAGGGTTGCGCCAGCCATTTCTGCAAACAAAACACAACTGCATCTTTTCCTCACAAACGTTTGATGGTAAGCAGCTGTGGGGCCACTCTACTGGCCCTTCGCCTGATGTCTCCTTACAGACTATATTCTGTTGTTCGCTGATGCTTTCAGCTGCCGGTCCTCACTACTGACTTACTGAGCACTTCAGCTGAACTTCGTCCTTCATCCACCTACCAAGGACTTCGTCCTCGGCTGTCCCTTGCTTTCTGTTGGGTGTCTCAACGACTTCTTCATCCCATTTTTATGGTGCGTCCTCCTGGCAGTCCTGCTGCGGCTGCTGGCAGCCCTTCGTCGTGTCTCCTGTCCTTCAGCCAGGCCGTCGTTTTCACACCTGCAACTGTTCATCACGGCAAAATGTTGCTGTCATCCAAAATACGTCCTTGTCTACCTAACTTAACTCTTACTGGTTAACTTGCCTCAAATGGGCATTACATAACCACACCACAAGACACACCTACCAAGACCCTCTTCAATTGCTGTCCTCATGCACCACCATTGAACTTTGTCGACTGCTGTCCTCATTTGCCATCATTGCACTTCAACTGCACACTGTGATCATCCAAAGCATGACCTATGGCGCCCGTTCATCATTCAAGACTTTATCAAATGAAAGAAGAAGCAGAAGAATACTTTGTCCCACTCTGGGCTCCAACCACACTCTTTGGCAGTATGAACCTGCAGCTTGGTATCATACACAGAAGGTCGACAAGGTTTCTGCTACCGCGTCCTTCCTGTCAGGCCGTACCTTCTGCTCCCTTACACCTACACATGGTCATGTCCATAGACATTATTTGACGCTACTGCATCCTTCGTCATTGACACCCTTCTTTCCTGCTGTTGCGCTCTCTTCTAGACAATCGCCGTTCCACACCTTTAGACATTGGTACCTTTCGTCCTGTATTGACGACCCGGACCTTCGGCCTTTGCTACCTTGCATCATTCACTGCCCTTTGTTTTCAACTTTTCCAGATCGTCACCTTTCCCTTGCCTCTACAAATCTTTCACAATCGTCCTTCGCAGGAAAACAAACAAAGGACTTCCCACTACGTCAGAACAAATTCGCACGAACGTGACAAAAGGCATCCTACGCCTACGACCACCACAGTTCATTCGTTTCGCAATTCACGGCCACCTTCCGGACTACTGTCTCCAGTCGTTCGGCACGGTTCACTTCGTTCCCAACTTTCCTTCCATCAACCAAGTTCTTTGCAGTTTCATCTTCCTTTGCCCCTCTCTCCGGAACATTGCTTGCCGTCCATGTGGAACCCTTGTGACGACTGGCACCTCGCAAGAAGGGTGGGGGGAGGGGAGCACCGTCTCCTTCACTGCATCCTCCACCAAGCTCCATTATACCTAGACTGGACCTTCAATATCAACCCTTCGGGTCTAACTTTGAACTAACTGCAAATCCTCCGATTCTATTCCAAATTTCATTCTATTTTTGCTTTGCCGTTTGTTTACTCTTCAACTTTCTAATTTACACTGCTATTCTCCGATGTTTAGTTCAAAAGTAAGCATTTTAATACCTTGAATTGCAATTCCAAGGTCATTCGAATACATCATTATTTGTCCCCCGAGCCACAGTTTATTTATTTACTTTATTTGTGGTGCTCTTGTAATTAGATTTGGAATGACAGAGGGGTTATCCAGACTGGTAGGCCACCCTGTCTATTACAACTTGTAGTCTTTAGGACTACACTAAGTTAGTTTCCTATTTTTTTTACACAGATCGTGTATGGTTTTGTTTGAAAACGAAGCAAAATATTCCGGGCATCTACAAAGATTCGAAAAATTTATTCAATAATGTTTTTGGCTTGGAATTAAACTTTTGTGTTTCAGGACTTTTCCAGGTTTTCATGGATCTGTTCCAAACTTGTTAGTACTCTACATGAGTCGAGAAATTATTTGATAATGCGTCTTTTATGAGACTTTTCTTTTACTGTTACAGAACTGATGCAGCATCAGGCAGAAGAGCCAGAACCACAAGACCCCAATTATCCTGAGGGTCAGTTTTTTTTAATTACTTTTTTTTTTTGTCAATTTTTACCAGATTCCTTGTGTTAAAAAAATAGAAAGTTTTACTTGCAACAAGTGCGCAAGATAGAAAATTCTCAAAAAGTAACCTTCTAAACACACCGTTACGTACTTTTAAAGAATTTCAATTATAGCCTACTTACAAAACACTTAAAAAGGAAGGGGAATCCCCAATGAGTCACGGTCATTCTACACTTAATAAGTCCACAGCTCGAAGTGAGGGGTATCGCATTGCAGTTTGCACCACAATTTTAGACATTAATTTAACGATACAAAATTGAAATTTGTATAGCAGTTCAGCGACGCAACATTATGGCAAAAGAACTTTATAACTATGTTAAAAAATCCTTTTGCTGTAGGCCTAGCCCATTGACTATAGAACATTCATTGTGTTCCGTAAAATTCTTAATTCCAATCCCTACAGAAGTTAAGTCATTTGTCTACCATGTGCAAAGAATGAAATTGAACGATACACAATCGTAACATAAAGCATCAGAATATTTAGGTATTAAACAAAATGATGCAATTTATACGTCACACAATCACATTCTCTTGTTCTAGCTGAACCATCAATTAAAATGAAACCGGCCTTTTTGCCTGCCAAAAAAAAATAATTATGCTTCATGAAAACTGCTAACCATTATTTTGCAATTGCTACGCAAATTTTTATTTTGCATTGTAATTATTCTACACACTTTTCTCTGGATATTTTGAGCCCTGAAGTCTGGATTGCACAGCAAACCGTCATACATTATTTTAAAAAGTCAGAATCAAGACACACGCTAGTGTGTCACCCGCCAAGATGATAAACGATAATACCTATCCAGAAAAAATATATATGAGCGTGGCGACCACTAGACACGTTGTGCCTTTACAGCTAAGGCAGTTGGTTTGACTGTTTTCAGGCATGTGAAGATAAATAACAATGCGATAGAAAAGGCTGAAACTTGTTTAATCGGGAGACTGGTCGCTTGACAACATAAAAATCACTACATGTATTAATGATACAGCTTACGGATTTCTTGTTAAAAAAACGACGTGAAAAACGTTAATATTCGCCTAATTACGTACTACATACTACTACTAACGCCTTTTTTTGTATCACGAAAATATACTCTTCCATGCGGTGAATAAAGCTGATTCTTAGCTCATTGTGCAGATATTGCTCTGTAGATGTGCCCTTTTCATATTGACCTTTCGAATTGGTCAAGTGGTTCAGGGGTTAGGGAGCTCCAAACATCCAAATTGATTGTTTTACATTGTTTTAAACATTGTTATTATGCAACAATGCCAAACTGAACATTAAATAAATCTGTGCGTTTGCAAGGAGATACTTCATTACTAATAAGAAATCACAATTATTTGAAAAAAAATGACTGCTGTCCTCAAAATCTAATGAAAGCCAAAAAAGATAATCCAGAAATGGACCAGAAAACTAGATGGTGTTTCCATCTCATAATTGGTAAGAGAAAAAAAATGGATTTCATCAATTTGGACCAAAAAAAATCTGTTTTCTACCCCAAAACAAAACTTGTTAAGGATTCCCGCCAAGTTTTTCGGCCGTGGGAAGTCGTGATATCAAACGCCAAGCTCTTTCGCCAAGTTAATCCCACCGACTAATACTTCAAACGTTAAATGAAATAATTGAAAATTGCGCAGTAAGCGGAAGTGCCAACGCTAGAGTATTTTTACGGAAATCTGTACGAATTTGAAACGTTTTCTGACAACTTTGAAGTGCAACTTTCATTCATTTCTATTTAAAAAAAATATATTTTAAACAAAGGCCTCCTGTAGTATGGGGCAGGTGGAGTGGGGGGGGGGGGGGAGTCCGGAACAGAGCACTGTAAGCTAGCATATCTATAGAAATCAGCATGATTTTGAAACGTGTTCCTGCTACTTAGAGATTCAATTTTTGCACAATAATTTCAACTTTTCAAAATAAACCAGGGCCTCCTATAGTGGGGGCCTCCCCAGAGGATCCCCAGATTCCCAGGCTGCCCAATCCAACACTGCTGGCTGAGCAACGGGGAGGCAGCGAGCTCAGTGAGGTTAACATAAAACATTTCCAGCTTCTCTAGGCTAAAACAAAATTCACCCTTTTTTTAAATACAATTTTTTTTTGCGATGTGGATAAAACCCTTCTTAGTTTATTGGGAACCATATCTCTGGTAATGGTAAAGTTTAGTTGTATAAAATTGCAGCCTTTTCGAAAACGTAAAGCATCTGGTGTCTTATACCTGAAGTGTTGCAGCTGTCACGAATTAAACCGCTAGCTTATCGCACATGTTTTGCACAGCCAACCAAAACAACGGCAACACACGCGATTCATAGCTTCTAAGTTGAAAAAACAGACTGCAATTTGTATTTATTTGAGATGTATACAATATACTTTACATTTGCAATCCGATTCTGAACCACCTGAACTTTTAGATTCATCCACTGCAGTCAGATTCACTAAAAATGTCGTTTCGATGAGTGCAGCCATGTTTTTTGGACTTAGCCTATGGGAGCGCTAAAACTAGGACTTAGCCTACGGGAGAGCTGAAACCTGGACAATTGTTAAGAGTTACCGTAACTCTCTCGGCCAAATTTGGAACTACGGACTTGGACCACGATAGTAATGAAAGTTTAGACACTATTACTTGCCCCCATGGCAAATACGCAGAAATTTTAAAAACTGGACTTAGACCATTTGTGCTCTAAGCGCCTCATATGTCATTTAACCTTCGAACTATTACTCGGTGGAATTAGCTTGGCGTTTGATATCACGACTTCCCACAGTCAAAAAGCTTGGCGGGAATCCTTCACAAGTTTTTTTTTGGGGTATTGCACTAATAACAGTGTACTTGCTAGCGTCATATTGCTGGAAGCACAAAATGACACTGGCAAGCAGTATGTGACAAATTGCTACTAAATCCTGTCCTCAAAAATGTTCCCAAGTGAGCCACAAATCGGACAATTTTTTTTTAAAGTTTGTGCAACCATAACCAGTCAGTATGAGGTTGCCGAGCTCACTAGTTCCTATACACCCTCACGCAGTTGGCCTTCTCCCGCTTCCACTCGTGCCTACGTGCCGCTTGGTCACAAGCACACTCTCTCTCGCTGTCAAAATGGCTGCGTGCGAGCAGCAATGTTTTCTCATTCCCATAATATAAACCTCATACTTCACAAGTATCTCGTCCAAGAAATCCAAGGGCGTTCTGGGGACGAGCTATCCGCGGGCAACGAGGGTCTCCCCAGCAAGAGTTGGTGCCGAACAGTGGTAATTCACTTCAAAAAGTGAAACGACACTTCGAACTGTTAAGTGTCAATAGGAGCCGACCATAACAAAATCACCATCCACATCAACATTACTTCGTTCAATCTACCACAACAAAATATGCAGGTGAAATTGTTTTATTTCAAGTTTTGGAGGTTCCCCGAGAGATGCTAGGAGTGTTATGACTTTCATGCGATGACAGTTAAGTTTTTAATTCAAGACTGTAATTTTCAATGTACTGCACGATCATCGATCACATAGAAGCAAGCAAACGCTATTGGCAAATTGTCTCCATCCGCCAACATCAAGTAATGCCACGGACCACTCCCTAAAAATAATGTCATGGAAGCTAATTTGGTTGGTTAATGTATTGTGTATGGTTAAATAATTGGTTGAAGTCATGATCAAGGGACTACTTTGCGTAAAATGACCTCTTTGTTGCCAAGTGCAGTGTCTAAGCGAACTGCTTCACACCCCACGCTAGAAAGCGCACAAATATAACCAGTAGAACCAGAAACCTGGTACACCCCTACTGCGCTAGCAGACACATTACATCGTCCTTGGTTGCATGCTGTGTTTTCAGAACTATGAACCCCATCATCGATAAAAAGTGTCAATGCGTTACCATCTATATTTTTTTCCGAGATTCACAAACTAATTCTCTTAAATCAACGCAACGAACACGCATTTCTTGTCCCCAAACCATGGTCAAAACATTGCCTATAATGTCAGCAGAAGCATATAAAAAACAACAGGAACGTGCATGGCTAATACATAGTAGCAGCGTGAATATTAGTATGCTGTACTATCACCAGAAAGTGCAGCAGTACTGCGCCTGCGCCAAGTTGTCTAAAATCGAAAATGAAACTTGTCACGTAAAGCAGACGTTTGCCATGAAAGCCTCCCTTTATTTTACTGTTGGCTAGGGTAACTTACGAACAACAGATTGTTGAGTTTTTTGTTACTTTGAGTTATAATTACTGGAATTATGTAGAAAATTTCCACTCATTTTCACAACGAAGGACGCTTTTTAATGTCCAGCTAAATTTTCGGTGGCTGGCTGCCACCATCCTCAGCGGACAAATGAGCGGACATTTTCTACATAATTCCAGTAATTATAACTCTAACAGTGACGAGAACTTTCACAGTAAGGTAACGAACGTTGGTACTTTGACATTGTTTCCATGTTAAACACCTATTGTTTAAAAACAGAGGACCTAAAGTTAGTCTTGAGAATGAGGCGTGCACCTCTAACCCTCTCATGTAGTGGAAGTTAAGGAGACATGTTCCTTTTATACGCTACTGGCGTCAGTATAGATGGTGAGTTGATAAGTGACTTGAATAACACCACAAATTATAAACGCAGTAAATAAAGAAATCGTAGTTGCAATGTCGCTAGATAGCACACCGCAAGCCTATATGAATTTCCCAAATCCATCGCAAGATGGCAGCGCCAGTCGGCAAGATTACGTCGCGCAACAGCCAGGCAATAACAGATCGATAATGTCTAATTAACGAGTATTTGGCTCACTATTTCAAACCAAAATCAGTAAGTGCAACGAGATGTTAGACATCAAAACGAATTATTGCAAGACCAAAATAGACTGCCGCAAAACCAACTAGTCCCAAAATGAAAAAGATTTTAGATCTATTCAGGAGGTGCAGCAGTTAAAATTAAAGCGTTGGATAGGCTATATTCATTAGGTGTGGTGAGTCCCCATGCATGTGTGCACACGAGGTTAACATCAGCCTATTTAGCGACCCGCAAACCCATGCAAACCGATTTCTAAAACATCCCCCTCCCCCCATGTCCAGCACGGCTCGTTTTTCGTTATTTTCAAGTTCGCAAGCTGGGAAACCTACGTCGCCAGTGCAAAGTTCCTGCTGATCACTAACAACTAATAGTCTGATCTCACTCGGCACTAAAGTGGTTCCTGTTGAAGAAGACATCCTCTGCCCGGCCATCAAGCTACAAACCTAGGACTTCGACGTCATTCACATGCCAGGAAAGGATAGCATCATCGTGGATGCTCTGTCCCACGGAACCCTGAACCCAAGGAAGTTGAATTATACGACACTCCAAGTACCTACACAGGTGGAGAGGCAGGGCAGAAGAACGAGAACTGCAGCGTTCAGGAACAAGTCATGGAACACTTAACGTTTCCACTTTCGCGACAAGCGTCACCTGCTAGAAGAGTCTCCAAAGTACTCACTGGAACGGAACTTGTAGGGAAGACCGAAACCCACAACTACGTCGTAAAGGTGAGAAAATCCTACATTCTGGACACAGACGATCTAGTGTATTACATCGACCTGTTGGCACCACAGAGTAAACGTTGGAAAACCTGGGAGCATTTGGCGACTACATCCTGAAAGAGCTGCGACACACGTATCTTTGTAACTGCCACGACAACAGGCTAGCGGGTCTTCTTGACATCACCTAGATGTTGCGACACCCGTGCCGTAGCGCATTGGCCTCAGATGTTCTCCAATTACAAGGACTACGTATGCTCTTGCCATGTTTGCTAAATCGCGAAGACCTCACAGCAAAGAAGGAAGGGCGACATGCAGCCAGTGATCCTATCAAAGAAGTTCCGCATGCTCAGGGTCGATTCTATCAGTCCTCTTCCAGAAACCACGCATGGCCATCGATTCATCATGACCTGATGGATTACGTACCACCACCAGGAACGCAACAGTGAAGACGAAGCAAAGAAATTTCTCGTTGAATTAATGCGTAAATATGGATACACCCAAAACCAAAACTGGTATAAGAGAAGCCGCCAAGTTTCCAAAAAGGGCCGGCCTTTGAAAGTAGTGATATCATCCAACCAAGGAAAGGCCGCCCAGGTTAATCCTATTAGCCAAGTTAATCGCACCTACTAATAGTTCAAAAGTTAAATGAAAACTAGAAGATAGCTACTAGCGGTAGCAATCTTCAAGTTTTCATTAAACGTCCAAAGTATTATTCAGTGCGATTAACTTGGCTAATAGGATTAACCTTGGCGTCCTTTCTCTGGTTGGATGATATCACTACTTTCAAAGGCCGACTCTTTTTGGAAACTTGGCGGCTTCTCTTATACCAGTTTTGGTTTTGGGTGGATACGACAACTTTCATAGGCCTGTGAATACAAAGAATCCCACGGTGTAATCGTTACCTCTACCTTTTTTGTCTGGAAGTATTTTATGTCTAACTTTTCTCATTCATAATTTTCACATTTGCCATTGCCCAATTAGCTGTTACATCAGCCATACTGATGTGGTTTGGTTTATTGTATGCCCATGTTTCACATGCTTAAGTTTGTTCAATCTGCATACTGTAAACTGCATACTACTTGATGCACCTAGAAGACCCAAGAATGCCTTTTTATGTCCTAGTCTACCAGAAACCCGCGATGGCATAACGCCGCTAGAGTGTGCCGAGCGCATGCAAAAGGAAATGTTAAGAGCAAACGACATGGGGGCAGCTTACCTTGCAGAAGCTGCAAGATCATCAAACATCGCCTACGATGCCAAACACAGAAAGGTCAACTGCAATGTTGTGGAAATTGTCAAGGTTCCCAACCACAACCTGTTCAACGTGGAGAAGGGGGATCGCCAAAAAGTTGGAGCTCATCTCAAAGCACCTTACAGGGTCCGCTAATTGAGAATTCCGGTCACCTACTGGGTCGCACCTGTCAGCCATGCAGTAGGCTTGGCATCATCCATCAGTGTGAAAGATGTCGAACCATACTTGGATCCAATCATGATGGATCGCAAGGGACTGCCTCTACCACCAGCACCATCACCAGGGCAGAACGGGTAGGGGAACGAAGATGAAAGGAGCGAAGACGAACCCACAGAACTCCCTAAAGACCAGTTAGACCTGGAACCTTCTCAGAATGGTTACGATAGCTCAAGTTCCTTGGACTTGTAGCACGACTCCGATCCAGACTGGCGGAAGGACAACGACCAACACCACTCCTCAGACTCCAACGAAAAAAAATGATCGGAAACGCCGGAAAACTAACACCGGCAAGAAAGCACTCGATGTGGCAGGATGAGAAGGCTTCAGCACACTTCAAAGACTACTACTACTTATCCATGGCACCTTTCCAGAGCCTCAATGACTAGGACTGGAATGTGTGGACATCACGGTAGTAAGCAACTTGGAGACAGGACCGCGGCTTGTAGGGGAAGAAGCAAACTGTCCAACTCTTCCGCAACTCAAGACTCGCACGAAAGCAAACTCTCCACTAGTGGACCACAGGCAAGGAAAACATCGACAACATCATGGCACACAAACGAAGTAACTATGCAATTTGCAAATCGAGTAGCCGGACTGGTCACTTGAATTTGATTAGAACCACAGGTTGTCCAGTGTTGTGCACCATGTGTGAAGGACAAGTCGCACCTTCGGGGCGCACCTCTTTCCACAAACTAAGTTGGACTTTTGAGGCGCAAACACTCCTCTGTGTTTCAATGAAATGAAGAGAAGATGGTTTGATGTTGTCGCACATGAGTCTTCATGCAGAAGGCGTAAAGCAAGCGTTGGCAGGGCATGTGCATGGTTTGTAATTTCTTACAATTTTAAAAAGTCGGTGTAAGTCGGTTGACATACGATGCAGCGCTAACTTTGGATTAAGGGTTAACATGTGCCACTGACCTGGAGGGGCTGAGAACTACTATTTCACTAACTTCATTTGAAAATCCGCAAACAGAAAACTAAATAATAAAACAAGTTAAAAAAAAACCGAAATGGTCCGAGGAGATACGTCAGTCAGTCCTGAACTTATTATTTTCCTTTAATTTCTTAAGCTCATTATATTTAACGGGTTGTCCATTGCACATAATGTCTACGGGGAGGAGGAGGGCTATCATTACTGTTTATGTGCAAATTGCGTCAACTTTTATTTTTTAGTGTTTATAGGTGTAAAACAAAACGAGATGCCAAGCCAAGCTACTGGAGTTGTTCTAGCTTTAAGCTGTCAGTGTCGATCTCACTGTTTACTCTGATTATTAGCGGCGCCACTTTTTCTTTTATAAAACAATCTGTTTCTACATTTTTACTCGTCTTAATCAGTGGCATCAATCCAGTTTTGATTAGTAACAAACTGGGTCCTTTAGCCGCTTCTAGTGACAAAGAGCTGTGTTCGTTTCGGCGCGTTTGGCGACAGGTTTGCTCAGTTGGCGGCCAGCCATTGTAGCTGTAGTTGCCGCCATCTCTCATGGTTTAGGTCAGCGTAGCCACCTACACTTGCATCGCATGGTGCGTCTCGTATAAATCTTACTTGGATTTGAAACCTACTTTGAATCAAAGGGAATCAAAGTTCTTCCTCTTTTGCGTTCTGGTTGTGTAAATGCTGTACACAATCTCCCTGGCTTGGCTATGCTTTTTTCCCCCCGATACTGACTGTATGTGATGATATAGAACAGGCCACCATTTTAATGGAACTTGTTAAACATACTGAAAGGCACGCACCGTCGCATGTTATCTAAAAGGCACACCTTCGTCTGCTACAGAAAATCAATTTAAAAAATGATGTCGCGCGTCTCTCAACACGGTTTGTGCCCACTATAGTCACTGGAGTTCTCCAGTGCAGCTTGGGCTCCCTGATTACAGCGAGACATTCAGTTGTTGGAGAGTGCGCAGAGGCTTGCTTTGCGTGTACTCATGAAGGACAAGGTGGGCTACGAGGAGCCGTTGAGGCTGTCCAGGCTGCCAACTCTGGAACAGAGACGAAAGAGAGGCATGCTTATTGAGTGCTTCAAAATTCTCAAGAGACATTACAGACTGGACCCAAACGAGTTCTTTACGATGGCCACCACCACTAACTTAAGAGGGAACTCCCTCAAGCTATACAAGCCACACAGTAGACTTAATGCACGGAAATGTTTTTTCTCTGTTGCCGTTATCGATGAGTGGAATAATTTTCCAGATGATCTGTGTAGGGCTAGCTCAACTAACTGCTTCAAGGCAATGTTGGACAGGCACATGGCGCAGCATTAACTCCCCCACGGGGCATGGCTACAAGTCACGGACTTTGCGGTATTGTGAACTAAACTAAACTGAACCAGCTGGTTAACTAACTAGGTACTTAGTTAGACAGTATCACCAAAACAAGGTTATTGACGCATCTTTCTCTATACTATAAATAGTGGTCTTTTAGTTTTTCTTTTTCCCTACACCTTCCCCTTACATTTTCTACAATTTGAAAGATTTTGGCCGCATTGGGAATTATCCTCAACATGATAAAATACACTTTTACAGTTAACAGACACGTCTGCTAATGAGGCCGCCTTTTTATCATCAACAATCAAAACTTTTAAGTTTAACAATCGAAAGTCTGCAATCAGATAAGCTACTGTTACTTAGCGGCGACACGCTAGCGTGTATCTAGATAACTCTGCTGCGTGATAATCTTTAGTGGCTACTAGCGTAGCTTAATTAGTAGTGCTTTAATAAGATTCCCTACATTTATTTACCCATCAGATCATCTGTTTGTAGTAAAACAATGGACCTCAAAGTAGCCTTGACGACATGGTGCACACCTCTAACCCTATCAGGTGGTGACTCGTGTACCAGTACGCAATCCTGATTTAGCAGCCCAGTGGTGGTGGCGACAGATTCGTGTACTAGTATGCGATCCTGATTTAGCAGCTCAGTGGAAGTTACGGAATGGTTATGTTTTTTTCCCCGATTCAAACCAACATAAACAAGCAGTAAGTGAAAATCCAAGCTGAAACATGTCAATAAGTCCCGTCAACGTTTCCAACAGTCCCATTAATTTTTTTTGCATATTGTAGTCTCATTGCCAGGTTAATTTGTTTGATAAAGATGCTGAACAGTTTAAAACTTCAAATCATTGTTCTGCTTGCAGTTGTTTGTTTTCCAGTCAACAACTCTGTACACCACCACAGCTGGGATGATGACTTTGACAAATATTGGACTCTTCAACTCACGGCTCCTTTGTTGCTTATCCTCCCAGTCAGCTGTCTCGTTAACTACAAATCGGCCACATTTTTCACAAAGTTTAACACTCTTGGTAAGACCCTGTTAATCTTGTTGAAAAGAATCCAAATTCTTTTATCGGTATGATTCGGCACCTATACTAATATTGGACAAAATGTTGGACCAATGCTGGTACTGCTTGCTGATGTGACACCGATCCTAATTTTAGTATTTTCCCAATGCATTTTGTGTTAAGCAATCCACACTTACTGCACTGTTGTGTTGGTATCCGAGTTGAGTAATTTTAATTCGAATGAAGCTGAGCATATTCTAAGCATTTAAATACAGATGCAAACCTATTTACGTTGCCTTTTGGACTTGTATGTCAGAATGCTTGAGCGGGGAATCAAACACAGGGCCTTTTAAACCAAAGGCAAGGTCCTACCGTTGAACCATACTGGCACGGCCAAAAGGAAACGTCCGTAGGCAGCATTTAACACATGCATATATACTTAGAAACGAACACTTTCCAATCGCCACTGGAGGGACGCTTATTCGCCGCACCATCCTCCAAGTGAAACGAATGGAACACTTAAACGTGCATTTAGTTCTTTTGCCAGTTTCTTGTTAATATTTTAGGAAACGAAGTAAGATGCTACTTAACTGACTGTGTGGGTCAATGTATACAAATGGTTTTCAGTTTTAGGGTTACAACTTAAAAATGGTTTGAGCTGCTTGATTTTAATCTACACCAGTGGAAAGCTCTCAACAAGACGATGAATTTGGTTTATTGACATTGACATTGAGAAACTCCAGCAGAAAGCTTGTAGCTTTTGATAATGGGAGGAAGTGGGAAGAAATCGCCAGTTCTTGTACACAAGTTAAGGGCGAGGGGTGATTGTCGGTAAGAAGGTATCAAGGTTGGTCTTGAAGATATTGGTGTTTGGTGCGTGACAATGTCCCTTGACAGAAGGTTCCAGGTGCTGCATATCCGGAAAGGAAGGGAGAGCTCAATGGTTTTTGGAGGTGCAGCGGCGTTGGAAGATCTTTAGCCCGTTGTTTCTAGTTTGTGGTTGTTGTTGAGGATAAGGAGGGGTTTGTTTGTGTTTGAGGGAGAGTATGGGTGGTTGTAAGTAAGGATGAGCCCAGAAGCAGAACTTTCTCCCACTGTCTGCGACACCATAGTTGGGGAAAACTGCAGCAAATCTGTTTTGATCATATGGTTACCCACATGTTTATTGGTTGTTATTGAATAACTTTTCAGTGGTTTATCCTATTGACCTGGCTATTCCACCAATGAAAAGGTTTCGTCGAGACGATTAAAATGGTGTCTTGGAATGTCAAAATCGGTACAAAAATTGACAAAATGGCAGAAATTTGGCCAAATTAGTCTATGGCGGCCTTCAACTGTCCGTGACGTATCGTCGCGCAAATTCTGCTACGCGGAAGATGAGGTCGCCTCGGATTTTGCGGTGTTCTAGGGTGGGGAGTCGGAGGGCTTTCAGGCGTTGAGTGTAGGAGAGGTGACGGATGGAATGGATCTATTTTGTAGCTCTTCTCTGGAGCCTCTCCAGTTTGTCGCGGTCGGATTCGAATCTAATCCACCAAGCAGAATTAACGTACTCAAGGAAGTTGCGAACGAGGCAGCAGTAGAGCAAGAAGAACGTACGTTCGTCAAGTACAGAGAAGGAGTTCCCGATGATGGCAAGAATCCGGTAGCCTCATCTGGTAATGATTTCGAATTCACCAGATTTGAGGTTGTTGAGTGTAGCTGTGAGCAACGAGTTGAGTTCGATTACAAGTTATGTTTTGCAGTTAATGACTAGTTAAAAATTTTGACAACGAAAGTGTCATCTACTATGTGAATACCGTAAGCGTGAGAGGAGCATCATCCTCATCAGCAAACAATTAAATTTCATCCCTACAATTAAAAGTAACATATGATGTCTTTGCTACGGTGCCTAACAATTCTTCTAAACAGTTGAGTGTAGAACGATAGAAAGAAATGTGAGGTTGAGCGACAATCACTTCCGGGTTGGAGTTGGTCTGAACGAGCGCGGTGCACCTAGCAGGGAGAAGGAGAAAGTGTTAGGTAGAGAGACAACGACAGAAGCGCGCGCACTGCTGGTTTGTGACGGTTGATGTATAAGCTAGTACAGCATTAAATCGTATCTACGCCACGTGAAGTAGTACTTTACTGTGATTTATATGGATAACGATAATCATCACAGTATAGCGCCCAAACCCGTGTTTGAGCTAAATGCGTGTTGTTTTAAGCCAAACTAGGCCTTGAAATTGGCAGCTGGAGACATAGAATGCAGGCTTTCACAGCTGAGATGAATTGTTTTAAAGTAAACGGCAACAATGATTGCCTAAGATATTTTTTTTTATTTTTGTAAGAATGGTAGTTTGTTTATTTATTAGGCTAGAATATAATAATCTTCAGTTAAGGTATAAAGGTAAAATATTTAGATAATTAAAGCATATATCTTAGCACAACACTGCTGATTTGTTTTTTTTTTCTGCTTTCAGGTACATTGTCAGTAATTTTTATTATCATTTTCGTATTGTTCAGAGCTTGTGTGTGGGGAATCCACGTTGACTTTAATAATCCTGGAAATCCGGCATACATGCCGCGTAAGGTTTTTTTTATTCCTCGCAGTATTCTGTGTGTTTTAGGCTGATCAATGTTTCAACTATTATTGGTATTTCAGAATTTAAGATAACCTTCCCGGTGCTCTCGGGTACGCTAACTCTAGCTTACTTTATCCACAATTGCGTTACATCAATCGTCAGACTTCAGCGTCATCCTGAAAATAACGTAAGTTATCTAGTTGTAACATTATGTTTTTTATTTTGATTTTAATATTTTTTTAAAATATGACATTGATGAAACTTGGATTAATTACATTATGTTGTGAGATTTGTTACTTGCAACACTTATTGTTTCTACGCAGCGTTTGAAATCCCGAAGCCAGCTTATCGTAGATTTTTGCAAGTGCTGTATTTGCAGTAACTGAATAAATCGAAACACTTAACACCACAATCACATATTTGGAAAGGTTTAGCTAGGAGCACTAATTAGGTTTAAACTACGTTACATGTGAATGGTTTCCTTTCTGAAGATCTCGTCTATGTTACCAATGGGGTACCTTCCGATCAACCGGCACATTACAACATACGTGATACTGCATATTTACTTATGAGGTCCTTGGATCGTCAGCGCGCGTCAAGGTGATCTGAGGTAGACGCTCGCTGTCTGCCGGGGAATGCTTTCTGGATCCGGTCGAGGAAAGATTACTAGGGTGTAGCACAGTTCTGAATCTGTCCCATTGGTAACACAGACGAAGGAGTCTGCACAAAGGAGAAATAGAATTGTTAAAAACTTATCCCGCCAAACTTCCTTGCTCGGAATCTTATTGGTTTTGCTATAGTTAGTATGGAATGGGGAGGGGGGGGGGTAGTGGGAGCGGAAGTGATGAAAGTTTGCATCTTCTCGTCACCATAGTAAATATGCAGTATGACGTAGGTTTGGTTTGGTTTGGTAGGTTGCTGCAAACTGATCCTATTGGTAACACAGACGTTGTCGTTCTCCATTTGGAGAACCTCTGTTCATCTTACGCTGGTAGCATTATTTTGTTGCGTATTGTCTGGTATGTATTTAACTTTTAAAGTGTTATTGAGTGTTACTAGCCATGACCGTGTACGCAAGAAGGTAAGATAGGGAGGTCCAATGATAGGGCAGCTAGCTGCTTGAGGCTTCCTTAATCTGAGTGAAGGATGCCTTTGCAGGGCAGAGTAGTTTGGTCTTCCACAGAAGTTGTTGCAAGATCTAATCGCGCAACCTACTTATGTGCACACGGGATTTCACAAAATTTGTCTCTTGTGGGCTAATGTCAGGAGAGGAAGGGATTAAGCAACATCACAACAAAGAACTAATATTGTAGTGAGTTTTTTTTTATGTTCTTTATTCCTATACCATGCATGACATACACTTGCACAATAATATGGCATAACTAAGTTCAGCCTTGTGTAACTGAGTTATTTCTTGGGTTGACAACTCTGAAACCTAATGCTTAAGTGTGACAAAGGGTTTATAATTCAAGGGTTTATTCACAAAAGCCTAGCTAGGCCTAAAATTGGGCTAGCTTAAAGTGGCACTATCACCGATGGAAAGCAGACGAAATCTGACAACATCTAGCGCGATGTAAACCATCTAACTCTTGCTTGCACCAAGCGAAGGAATGCATAACGGCATTCTTTTAACGAAACAAACAAGCCACTACATCCTTAATTATTGAGTGAAAGTTTGGTTTGTCTTCGTGCACCTGGGAGCAAGCTAGAAAGATTAACAATATCATTGCCGCTAGATAGCGCCACGGTATTTTCGTTCGCATTTCAATCGGTGATAGTGCCACTTCAACAAGGATAGATAATCAAATATTATTTAGCGCAATCTGGTAGCCTATGGAGCAAACACACACTAAACAGCGGTATTATAATAGTAGTAGTTTAATCCACTTCACAAGCTCCTAAGTAACCACAAGAAATTATCTTACACTGCTGACCGTGAATTAAATATGATAGCCTACAGTGTGCAACCCAGATAATGATATTTAGCTGCAATTCCAGATAGCAATACAGCCTCTTCAAATAAACTTCACTCCAAAGTGAACAAGAATACAATCCTTACAAAATACACAAGTTGTGTATTCAATTGAGAAGAAACCCAATTCAGCCAGAGAACACCAGAGATCAGAGAACCAGCCAGTCAGGGAGTCACGCCGCAAAGAAACGCCCAAGCAAAGGCTCCCTGCCTTATATACCAGCCAGCGAAAGGGTTAAGATTCTGAGCTTGATGCCCTTGCCGTCTAGTGGGCAATTTGAGAGTTAAAGTAAAGGGTTAACCTCATGAGCTAGATGCTGTTGCCCTCCAGTGGCCACATAGAGAACTTCAGCACCCAGCTGCCTGAATAGCAGTCTCCAGAATCGGACTAAGGCCAGCCTAGAATAATAAGCTGAATATCAAAGGTGTTGTATGGCCAAATGATCAATTGAGTAATATGATGATTAAGTTAATGACCCCTTAATTAGTATAAGCTAATTACGACTAATTTGCATAATTAATATTACTGCACTTTTTAGTCAACTTTTAGCCCAAGTACTGCACTTTTTAGCCCAAAATCAACTGGAATACCGAAGCCCTCGAGTGTGGAGCTAGCCAGGTCGAACGGGAATTCCTTGACTTTGCTCTCTCACACAACCTGGGACAACTCATTGACTTTCCCACGAGAATTGTCGAAGGACAACAGCCATCTACGTTGGACATTGTATTCACTTCGGAATATGTTTATGGCTCTGGACAGTGTTCACTCCCCTCTCTGGGGAAGGCAGATCACCAGGGTATTCTCTGGAGGGTGCAGTATTCAACCATTAAGGAACCTTTTTCATACACCAAAGGGGAGACAATCAAACAGGGTGTGAAAAGAAACTTTTTCAAGGCTGACTACGGGGCTATCAACAAGGAGCTGTCAAATGTTAAGTGGGCCTTGATCTTAATTCCCTCAGACGTGAGCATTGCCGAAGACTGGAGGAAATTCCAGGAACTTGTTCATTTGCTGGTTGCTTCATTTGTCTCTGAAAGCATTCCTAGGCATCGATGTACTCATAACCTTCCGAGGAGCATTTTGGATGCTATTCGACTGAAACGGAAACTTTGGCGGAGATTTACTAAGACCAAACGTTTAGATGACTTCAGCAAATTCAGGGAACAAAGCAATAGGGTCGCGGAGCAGCTGCGCTCAAACAAGCGGGATCAGCTCCATGATGTCATAAAGGACATCTAAAGCAACCCTAAGAGATTTTTTGGTTACCTTAACAGTAAAAAGGAAGTGAAATCGACCACCATCAGTCTGGTGAATTCACAGGGCCACACCATTCAAGATGGGAAAGCGGTAGCAAACGAGTTCGGCATCAAATTCCAGACAGTCTTTCATGCTAAGGCTGCACCTGTCCTAGTACATGGTCCACTGCGTGAGACCTGTATATCCAAATCAACGATGCTTGCTGCACTGAAAAACCTTAATCCGAACAAGGCAAGTGGACCAGACGGCATCCCAAACAAATTTTTGAAAGAGTGTGCTGAAAAGCTGGCAGAGCCACTGGCCATGCTTCTATCCAAGTCCTTCAGTCACGGCCTGGTACCGCAAGACTGGAAAAGGGCCAACATCACGCCCATCTACAAAAAGAAAGGAACTAGGCTTTCAGCACTGAACTACCGTCCAGTGAGTCTTCTCCCTTGTGTAAGTAAGATTTGTGAAAGGGTCTTTTTGGCTGAACTTAATCAGGAACTTGATGAACTTGGCATGTCTGACAACACTCAACATGGCTTTATACCCGGTAGGTCGTGCATGACAAACCACCTTATTGCCAGAAACCAATGGACGAAGGCAGTCGATGAGGGCAAGGCGGTAGACATCTTCTTTGCTGATGTTGAAAAGGCCTTCGATACGGCAGTACATGGCATCCTTATCAACGACCTGTGCTCCTGCGGGGTTAGTGTTGAAAAGGTTAGATGGATCTCCAGCTTTTTAGATGACAGTGAGCAGAGAGTTATCGCCAATGGGGAAGCTTCTGAATGGTTCCCTGTTACTTCTGGTGTGCCACAAGGCTCAGTGCTCGGCCCGAAGCTGTTTGCCCTTTACACAAGTGAATCACATGCTGCACTCCAGGGCGACTGCTACAAGTTTACAGACGATGTCAAAGATTCTGAAAAGATCGACGAAAAGAGCAATGCCAACCTGCTTCAAAACGATATCAATCTTCTTCAAGCCTGGTACACCGCCAATGGCATGAGGCTCCACCCTGAAAAGAGTTTTGTTATGCATATGGGGCATAAAAACATGAATAAGCCTTATCATCTGGACCATTCAAGACTCAAGGCTACCGACCAAATCAAGGATCTGGG